>PVIA01011233.1:0-45972 GCA_004024845.1 Tonatia bakeri
CCTGTGTCTTCATCACATGAGCCAATCCACCGAGTCTGCCTCGGGCATCGCCCAGCACCCTGCAAGTGCTCCGTGAGTGTGGGCTTCAGTGTGGCCGTCGTTCCTGCCCATCACCACACCTGAGACATAGGCACTACTGTTCTCGTTCCACACGCTAGAGAACGGGCTTCAAAATACTGAGTGACGTCCAAGTTCACAACGCACAGCAGATAAAGGACTCAATGTTAGGTCTTTCAGAGTTCAAAACCTATGCTAATGGAAGCTTTGACCTCCTCTTCCATCCATAGAAGGGGAAAAATACTCCTTACAGGCAGAAGCATGGACCATAGCATCCCTTTAGTTGATGTCTGTCCTTTCAATGTCAATGTTTTCTTTACATTCACCTCTTATTAATTATAAACGAAAACATGTTGTAGACAATGTTGTAAATATAAAAAAGCTATTTTAAAAAAGAACCTTTTCTTATGACACTTTTTTGGCAATTCTACCACACTGACTCATTTTGAGCTAGTGACACCCAAACGGTCTCACACTTGTGTGGGTAGTTCAGTTAAAGGTGAGCCGAGTGAAGACTCAGTACATTTCACATCATTCCTGGGTAGGCTCAGGTAATAAAAAAATCACTATACATGAATTATGAAATAGCAGTTGTACCAAAACTTTATTCATACCTTTCTGTCCACCTGACATGGGAATGTGTGTGTCATAAAAGCCATCTAGCTCATGGCTTTCCGGTCGTGACCATACAGACAGGAAGATTTTTGACACTGTCATCCAGTACACACTTGTGTGAAACAGCGCTGTTTTACTGAATGCAATATGCTCTGCTATTTTGTATTATTCTCGGTTTATCTTAAATACAAGATGTACATCACTCCCTAGATAAAAATTCACCCTGAAATGACACAACCAACAGCTGGGAAAGCACCAGCCAAACCGTTTGCTAGCTGCCTTTGAGAATATTCATCTTGATTTCTTAGTACTTCAATCGGATTTCTCATAATTGTCTTAGATTATTTTTCTATTCTATTACATGAATATCTTCAGAGAGGATAGTCTGAATATGTCTTAGGTTTTGTTTTGTGTTTTAATCCTGCTTACTAAGCAAACTATCCTGCGACTTAATATTCATAGCCCTGGAAGCCTCTCTACTCATGTAATAGGTTGTGTGAGTAGGGTTCTCACATTGCAAATGAACAATCATGCTGCTCATTATGTACGAGTGACCTGCTTTTCTCTTACCATGTGATTCTTTTTGTAGTAAGCCTCCACCTATAGAGCTTCTGACCGGAACTCCACCAAATACCAGAACTCCGCCAAATGAAACGGCAGTGCACTACCAAGCAGAAGAGAATGTCCACTTTGAGAACAGTCTTTACAGTGGGAATTAAGACACAGAGACCGACCAAGGCTTTACGCCCTTGACCACAGAAGACAACAACCAGATCTCACCATGTCAGAGTCCTTTAAAGCTCCAGAATGACTTTTCTGTCAATTTCCCACCGTATTCCAACCTGTCAGTGATGTTGGTTCGAGTATTTCTAGCTCATCCATGTATAGTTGACCTTAGTGGTGATAGGTCCTAATTTTTTTATGGGAAACTGGCTCAGTCTTTCTGATCATAGCCAAACTCTCTCCCAGGTGTGAAATGAACACTTTAGACCTTCTGAATCCTGTGTCCTGCAAGAATTCTCACTGGAGAGATGGGGAAAGAACTGCCTCCTAGGTCGCATAGGACTTGGTACTTAAATGACACACTTGGAAGCATTCGATTATTATCTCTTGATTTTTATCTTGTTAACTCCAAATGTTGCATTTCTTAGGTCACTCAAGGGCTGCAAATCATTGAGGGGCATAGGTTTTTATTTCTTCAATGGGGAAATAAATTCAGTGTGATTTTGCCTTAGTTCTTTTCTTCATGTTTCTGAATATGTGAAGTTTTAAAAGAATATTTCATCCATTTCTCTCTTTAAAAAAAAAAGATTTTATTTAACTTTAGAGAAAGGGAAAGGGAGGAAGAGAGGGAGAGAACATCAATGTGTGGTTGCCTCTTGCGTACCCCCTCCTGGGGACCTGCCCCACAACCCAGGCATGTGCCCTGACTGGGAATTGAACCATTGATCCTTTGGTTTGCAGGTGGGCAATCAATCCACTGAGCCACACTAGTCAGGGCTGAATATGTAAAGTTTTAAGTACTTTCTCTTGGACCAGGATGGGGTTTCTAGTAGTTAGAAGAAGCAAGGGTGGTGAGTGGACCAAGCAGATCAGGGGAAGGTCAGTTTCCACCTGATTTAACACACACACTCTATTCCTGCTACATCTGGGCCATAGCTCCTGGCACTTATGTTTACCATTGTCAGGGAATCTGAACCAGTTTTTAGAATGATGTATGGCAGAGATTTTTAAGAAAAAAGAAAGGGAGAGATTGGGAAAGAAATGCTTGCTATCTTAGAAAAGTATAATAGTGTTGTTTGAGAGTATTACTAGTTTCAACAAATTCTAAATTGTCCCCAACCACTTTGATTATTAAAATTATTTTAGAAAGATGAAGGTTTTATTTCATATCAAATCAATTTCAATGCTCTTCCCTTTTCACAGCTGAATTAAGTTTTTGATTTTGCCAAGAGTTAAACAAACAAAAATTAAGGATATTTTTCATCACGAGAAACATTCCTACATTAATAGTTCACAAGGCTGGGTATTAATTCCAATTTGAGTTAACCCTGAAATAATTCACGGTTGGGGTTCAGTGCTGCTCACACCAGAATGGTCTAGGAGGGCAGGGTGCTTGTACTTGAAGGCAACATTTTTGACACAATTCAGTAGAATTCTAGAAAATTAATAGCAAGCACCTGGGAATAAAGGTTATATGGGTAAATAAGATTGTTAAACATTGTCTATCAGAGTTCCCAAATTGGGCCAGCCTAAGTTGGTCTAGAAAAGTTTGTTCAAACTACAGTGTTTTTCTTTTAAATTCAAGACAACATGCATGAACATGGAGATTTCAGTTTAAAGCCTGGATTTGTAGCTTCTCTGGAAAGACCTGTGGCATTGGATGGCATCCCTACACCATCAGGACCTTGCAGGTGGCATCCCATCCTCTCACCCCCTAGTCCTTGCCTTACCTGCAGGTCACACTTGCTACCTGCTTTGTGACTTGTGGAGCTTTGAATTATGATGCAGTTCCATTCTCCATCACTTTAATGATGGCACATTGAAGGCTCAGGGGTTCTGGTAAGCTTTGTTTATTCCAACATTTCCAGTACTTGTTTGGAGGTCATGAGCACAGTGTTAGCTGCTGGCCTGCCTGCTCGCACCTGTGAAACCATAATGGGGGTGGGGGTGGGGGGAGCAGGTGGTAAGCAGAGTTAGAAATAAAACTGGAGTTCCAGCCTAACTCTTACCAGTGACACTGGATGACATCAGGGCAAGTTATTTCTAATGCCTTCATTTTTACATCTATTAGAGATCATTATTCCCATACCTGGGTCAGAGCACAGTGTTAATTGTGAGAAGTCTGAAAAGTGAACACCATTGCAGAAATGTAAAGGGTTTTTATTTTGTTTGATCGTTTAGTAAGAGTAGGTCTATGGGGAGGGGTGGGTGGGTGGGCTGGGATGGGAGTAAAGGACAAAAAACTGTACTTGAACAATGACTAAAATTAAAAAAAAGAGAGTAGGTCTAGCATTAGTGCTTAGTGAATAATTTCAATAATGTTATATTCATAAGTCTTTTACTGTATAGTACCTCTTATGTTTTTTAAATAATGTTTTTTGAAAAGTTAATTTGGTCATAATTTAAAACTAGAAAATAATTGTCAATAACAGTGAAAGGGTAAGAGGGAAAGAAGGGGAGGTATTTAGTTAATATTACATTTTTTCTATAAATGTATTAACCTTGTAGAATGTATAGAGTTTTGTTTTTGATCCTTTGAAACTGATGAGTTTTCATTTCCTAAAATCTGTCTTGGGACATTAGGATATGGGTGTAATTAAGACCATATTTTAGACTTAGGTAATTTGGCACAATTGTGAGTCCGTGAAAGTGTGAGGGTCTCCTATTTTCACTGTATGAACATTCACCAATAAATGCGCTTTTTGTTTTCATTGTGAAAGCTGACTTTTTGCTTTTCTCAGGCTCACCAGTAGTCTCTGCCTGGCATCTTTGACATGCCATGGGTGCCCAGGACAAGGGCAGGTGGGGCAAGATTGGCAGTCAAGTGCGCCTGGCACTCCGCTATGTGCTGGGGCTGGAGCAGAGAACAGCCCTGAACTTCAGTTCCCAAGGAGCTGCAGTTTAGTAGGGGACCCCGCCCCCAAACCATCAATTCCCGTACCAATTAATGCTGCAGAGAATGAGCATATAGTGACAGAGCTGGGTTTCTCAGCTGCGACATTTGGAGCCAGATAACCGTTCATTGTGGGGGCCGTCTGTGCATCGTAGGATGTTTAGCAGCATCCCTGACCTCTACCAATGAGGGGACAGCTGTGCTCCTCCAGTGGTGACAACCACAGATGTCTTCTGAGAGGCAATATCATCCCTGGTTGAATATCACCATGATACAGGATGCTCGGGTGGGGGAGGTGGGGTGTGTGGGGGGGGAGTGTGGGGAGTGGTGTAAGATTGGTCAGGGACTGCTTCTGAGAAAGAGGTGACATTTGAGTTAAACCAAACAAGGCAGCTTCTAGGAGGAATCCAATGGCCTTGGGGCAGGAAGAAGCCTGTGCATTAAGAGGCAGAGAGGAAGGTGTGTTCCAAGGATTAAAGAAGCCCCTGACCTGGATGGCTCAGTTGGTGGGGCATCTTCCTGAAAGTGAAAGTTCACCGGTTAGATACCTGGTCAGAGCACATTCCTGGGTGCAAGTGATTGATGTTTCTCTCTCACATAGATGTTGCTCTTCATGCCCTCTTCCTTGTCTCTAAAAATAAATAAATAAAATTAAAAAAAAAAAAAGCCAGTGTGGCTGCAGCAAAGTGAGGGAGGAGGTTTGAATGAGGAGGCTGGAGACATGGGTACTGTCGCATGGGTGCTGGCTGCAAAGGGCACTGAACACACCTGCTTGAGAAGAGTCTCTCTCTTAGAAACATTTACATGTTAAGGGCTAAACCTGCTTATTATACTAACATTTATTAACATGCTTCTGTGACACGTCCTAAGTTTACATATACAAAGCCAGTTTGGGGTGCCAGAAGAGAGTAGGTTGGGGAAGGATATGGGAGTGGGGTGCATTCTGGCAGTGAGGGACTTTTCACAAGGCTGTGTGAGAGCTTCGGGAGAGGGGTCCTGGAAAAAGAGAGACAGGGTGTCAGGGTTAGAGCCACTTGGCTGGGCAGAAGCTGAACGCAGTCTTCCCAAACTCGCGGCTTGTAGGAGTGGAGAGATGGGCGCTGGCGGTGATAAATGCCTCAGATACCCACTGTCCACTCCACAGGTCAGCTCACTTTTCGGGAGTGCTTGTCTCCCGTATTTTCTCGGGGCATGTCATTCTTCAAGGCTCAGCTCAAATTTCACCTCTCTAGTTGTGCTGGACTTCGTCGCCCTGGCCAGAATTAACCCCCTGTTATGGGCACTTCCATGCAGCCCTTTTTATCACTTGACAAATATGCCAGGCACGGTGCCATGTCCACCTTTAGTCATTCTGCAGGAGGTCAGGGCCTGTCTGGCACGTTCAGCACATTTGGGTGAATCACAGAGATGCCCCTGCCCCCCTTTTCTGGCTGACACAGCCCCTGAGCCAGAGCAGAGGCTTGTCAAACGGAGTCTGTCCAACTGTTAAGCACGCATGGCAATTCTCTAGTGACACTAACTCAGGCCTCCATGTTCGAGATGTGTGGGTGGACGGCGCTTTGTGTACTGAGTCTTTGCGGGAGGGGTCTGCCATTTCTCAGCACCCACCCGGCTTACACATTGTTGGTGCTCAATACGTTTCTATGAAAATCGAAGAATGTTTCCTAGAACCTTCCTGTGTGCTGAGGTTGGGGTGGGGGAGAGAAGTGTGTTTAAAACTCTTTTAAGATATAGAACCAACACTCTTCATGTGAGTGGCTGGAGCCTGGGCACCTCAAAGATTCCCTGAGACCTGTGCTTTGCATCAGTGGCTGTGCCTTAGAATCACCTGGGAAGCTTGGCCAACTGCGCATGCCCAGACCAAATGAGCCAGAATCTCACAGGTGGGACCCAGGTAGCATTATTTTTTCATTTACCCCAGGTGATTTCAATGTGCAGGCGAGGCTGGGAACCACTGACTTAGAGAGACTTTGGTGAGGGAAGGTGAGCGCATGTTTTCTTATTCTGTGCGATGGGCGATCTGGAAAAGTGTATGAGATACACACAGAAACAGAAAAACAGCAACAATGGGAAAGGGGAACAACAGCGGGTGCATGATGCCTGGCAACAGCCGATCATTCCTGTGTCTGGCTCGCACGGCGACAGGACTATATTGGTGGCAGCCCCGGGAGTAAGAAGTTGGCCCCGCCACATTTCCGAAAGCTTCTCAGGAAACTGGCCCGGATGCCGCTGACTGTCCCTGGGCTTCCCAAGAACTAGATGTTTTCTTCCACAAGCTGTAAAAATAAGCAAAGAGGAAAGTCCCTCTGGCCTCCCAGGAGTTGCTCTAAAGTAACCTCCTTTGTCCCACGCTGTGGGCCGCTGAGAAGGGCTCTGTTGGTCTGGGCATGCTGAACCTGCCTGGGGCTAAACAGTACTTGGGTGATGACTGATTCACATGTTTCTCAATAGAGTTCATTTTTTTAATAGCTTATTTTTTATTGTATTTTTTCCATCACCTTGTATCCCTCTTATACCCTTTTCCACCTCCACCAGCCCTGCCGACAATCACCACACTGTTGCCCATGTCCATGAGTTCTTTTTCTTTTTAGGTTGATCGCCCCTGCCCTACCCCGCTCTCCATCTGTGAGTCTGTCTCTCTTTTGCTTATTAGTTCGGTTTGTTCATGAGATCCCACATAAGAGTGAAATCTAATTGTCTTTCTCTGGTTTATTTCCCTTAGCATAATGCTTCCCAGATCCATCCATTCTGTTGCAAAGAATAAAATTATCTTCTTTTTATGGACTAGTAGTATTTCCTTGTTAGACTTCATTTTTTAGAGGAATTTTAGGTTCACAGCCAAACTGAGTAGAAAGTACAGAGAGTTCTCGTGTAACTACTCTCTTTTCCCCAAAGCACTCAGGACCCTCACCATTTACCTCTTCCCTAAGTGAGGTACCTTTGGTGCAGGTGACGAACCATCATCTGTTTATCCCCCTTATGCTCCACCTGTGTCCTTCTTCCCCCAAACCTGTGACAACCACTAACCTTCTTGTGATTTTTGTAGTGTTACCCTTTCCAGTGTGTCATAGTGTTGACTCACGCAGTGCGTATGGAGCCTTTTCACATGAACTTCTTTTGCTTAGCGACATGAATCTACATTTTCTCTCTTCTTCTCATGGCTTTATAACACATTTCCTTTTATCGTAGAATGATATTTAATTGTTTGGGTATACCATAATTTGTTTATTCATTGATGTATGGAAGGACATTTGGCTGCTTCCCAGTTTTGGCCATTATGAATAAAGTTGCTATAACCAATCCCGTGTAGGTTAAGAAGTGTGGCTGATGAATTGTATGGTGAGAGTATGTTTAGTTTTGCAGGAAACTACTGCACTGTCATCTTTCAAAGTGGGGGTACCATTTCGTATGCCATCAGCGATGAATTAGTTCCTGTTGCTTCACATCTGATCACACTTGGTGTCGGATTTTAACCATTCCACTACATACATAATAGTATCTCATTGTTTAAAATTTGCATTTAATTTTCTGATAACATGTTGAATATGTTGTCATATGCTTATTTGCCATCTGTATATCTTCTTCAATGGTGTGTCTATCCAGATATTTTGACCACTTTTTAATCAGGTTGCTCATTTTCTTATTGTTGAGTTTTAACAGGTTTTTTTGTGTTTTACTTAACAGTCCTTTATCAGATATGTCTTTTGCAGATATTTTTTCCAATCTGTGGCTTGTTGTCTCATTTTCTTGACAGTGTCTCTCATAGAGCAGAAGTTTTTAATTTTAATGAAATTCAACTTACCACTTTTTTTTTATGGATCATGTCTTTGATGTTATATTTTAAAAGTCATTGCCATAGCCAAGGACATTTAGATTTTCTCCTGTGTTATCGTCTAGGAGTGTTGTAGTTTGGTGTTTTACATTAAGGGCTATGATTCATTCTGAGTTAATTTTTGTGAAAGGTATAGGTCTGCAGCTAGGTTTTTGTTTTTTTTATTTGTTTGTTTTTTACATGTAGATATCCAGTCCCTTACATTGAAAAAACAATCCTTTCCCCATTGAATTAGCTTTGTTCTTTTACCAAAGAACAGTTGACTCTGTGTGGGTCTTCTTTCTGGCTCTTTATTCTGTTCCATTGATTTATTTTTCTGTTCTCTGGCTGATAGCACACTGTCTTGATTACAGTTAACTTTGTAATAAATCTTGAAGTTGAGCAATGTCAACTTGAAGACTTTGTTCTTCAGTACTGTGTTGACTATTCTGGTTATTTTGTCTCCCCTCCTACACTTTAGGATCAGTTTGTCATTATCCACAAAATAACTTGCTGGAGTTATAATTGGGATTTCATAGAGTCTATAGGTCACATCAAGAGGAACTGACATCTCAGCAATTTCGAGTCTTCTGATTCATGAACAATGGACTGCCTCTCCATTTATTTAATTTTTTTATTTCTGTCATCAAATTCTTTGTAGTTCGCCTCATATAGATATTAAACATATTTTGTTAGGTTTATACCTAAATATTTTACTTATAGGTACTAATGGAAATGGTCTTATATTCTTTATTTTATTTTGATTTTTTTATTGCAAGTATAAAAGACCGTAATAGACTTTGAGTATTAATGTTATATCCTGCAACCTTGCTGGAATTGCTTATTAGTTCCAGAATTATTTTTCCGTCGAATCTTTGAGATTTTCTTTGTGGACAGTCACGTCATGTGCAAACAAAAAGAGCTCTATTTCTTCCTTCCCCCTCTGTGCACCTTCTCTTTACTTCTTTGTCTCTTCCCATCAGCTAGAATTTCCAGTATGGTGTTGAGAAGGGATGGCGAGAGGGGGTCTCCTGGCCCTGCTCCTGATCTTAGTGGAAAAGCATTCAGTTTGTCACAAGTGTGGCATTAACTGTAGTTTTCTTGTAGATTTTAACAAATCAAGTTGTGCTCCCCTCTATTAATTCATGTTTTTATAAGAACGAAAATGTACGTTGATTTTTCTACCCCTAACTTGTCTTCCATTCAGATTTAACAAATCTTTATTGTGTACTTGTAGCACAAGAGAGGTTTAAGATTTTTATGTCTTTTTATTAATGAATAAACTTTATTTTTAGAGTAGTTTTACTTTTGCTCAGTTTTATTGAGATTCATTTGCTTATAGCACTGTATCAGTTTAAGGTATAAACCATAATGACTCTACTTACGTATATTGTGAAGTGATTATCACAATAGTTCATCATCTCCTATAGATACAAAAAAGGAAAATGTTTTTTTTCCATGTGAGGAGAACTCTTAGTATTAACTCTCTTAACAGCTTTCAAATATGCCATATGTCATCAGTGTTGACTGTAGTCATTAGGTTGTAAATTGAATCCCCAGTGCTTTCTTATCTTCTTCCTAGAAGTCTGTGCTTTTTAACTGCTTTATCCAATTCTCCCCCACCCTCACCCCTCACCTCTGGGAACCACAAATCTGATATAAGTGAGATCATACAGTATTTATCTTTCTTTGTCCAACTTATTTCACTTGGTAAATGCCGTCAGGGTCCACCCACATTGTTGCAAATAGTGGGATTTCATTCCTCTGTACGGCTGAATAATAACTATTCCGCATCTCTGTCCATTCATCCATCTGTGCACGCTTAGGTTGTCTCCATGTCTTGGGTATTATAAATAATACTGCTATGAGCATTGGGCTGCAACTCTCTCTTCTACATAGTGTTTTTGTTTCCTTTGAATGTGTACCCAGAAGTGAAATTGCTAGATCATATGGTAGTGCTACCTTCACTTTGTTCATGAACCTCCATACTGTTTGCTACAGTGGCTGTCCCGATTTACAGCCCAACCAACAGTGTGCCGGATTTCCCTTTTCTCCACATCCTTGCTGGACAGTGTTGCTTTTAAGATTAAGAGTAGGCAAAAATATAAGTGTAAATCTTCATAACCTTGGATTAGGCAATGGTTCTTAGTTGTAACACGAAAAGGGTAAGTATGTGAAGGAAGAGCAGATGTTAAACTTTATCAAAACTTAAAACTTCTACTCAAAGGATACTATCAAGGAAGTGAAAAGTTAATCCACATCCTGGGAGGATATATTTGCAGATTATATTTTGGATAAGAGTCTAGCATCTAGAATATATAAAGATCTCTTACAACTCAACAACAAAAAGACAAATAACCAGTTCAAATGTGTAAAGGACTTTGATGGACATTTCTTTAGAGAAGATACAAATGGCCAATAAGCACATGAAAGTGCTAAACATCCTTAGTACTTACTAAGAAAATGGTAACCAAAACACAAGGAGATACCATTCCATGTACATTAGGATAACTATACAAATAATTTTTTAAATACCATAAAATAACAAGTACTCATGAGGCTGTGGAAAACTGGAATCCTTATACAGTGCAGTTGTGAGTATAAAATGTTATAGCCATCCTGGAAAACACTCTGGCTGTTTCTCAAAGAGTTAAATATACAATAGCATTTTCATATGATCCAGCAGTTCCACCCCTACTGGTATGCCCACAAGAATTAAAAACATATGTCCATAAAATAAAATATGTGTGCCCTGGCCGGGTAGCTCAGTTGGTTGGAGTGTAGTTCTGGTACACCCAGGTTTTGGGTTTGATCTTCAGTAGGGGCGCATGCAGGAATCAGCCAGTGAATGCATGGATGGGTGGAGCAATGGGAGCAATGGGTTGAAGTCTCTCTCTCTCTCCCTTTCTCTCTCTCTTAAATCAATAAATTTAAAAAATAAGTTTCTCAAGAGGCAGGAAGCTGTAACAATGACATTAAAAATTGTATACAAATCTTTATAGCAGTGATTCAAATGTCCATACTGATGAAAAAATAAATAACATGTAATATATCCATATAATGGAATATTAGCCATAAAATGGAAATGAAGTACTTATTTATGCTACAATATAGAAGAACCTCAAAAACATTATGGTGAATGAGAGAAGTCAGATGTAAAAGTCCATATTGTATATGATTTTCTTCTATAAAATGACAAGGCAAACAGATAGGGAAAGGGAGTAGAGCATTGGCTGCCAGAGGCTAGAACGAGAGAATAGAAAGTAACTACTGATGGGTATAGGGGTTTTTCTTTGGGGGGGAGGTAATGAAAACATTCTAAAATTAAATAGTGGTGATGGTTGTACAACTTTGTGGATATGCTAAAAACCACTTTAAAATTGTAAACTTTATTTTGTGTACATTGCACTGGAATAAAAAATAGTTAAGAGTAGGGAAAGGGCTTGTATTGATTGGTAGAGGAACACGTGTGATTTGGGCATAATGGGAGAAAAGATTTTTTATGGGCTCCAAACCCAGGAAAAGAAAAGTTTGGTTTAAGGGTGTCTGGGCTTTGAACAAAGAGCATAACTTTGAGAACTGTGTAAGAAACCTTGACATGCTCACACTCTGTTCTCGTCTGTATCTGCAACCTCTGCTTTCTCCTGGGCCCTACCTCTCTGCCTGGGAGCAGGACACACAAAAGCCCCTACCAACTTTCCCGTGACCCTTTAACAACCTCTAGCTACTGCTCTTTCCCTTTCCTTTACTTCTCAAACTGTTCTGTTGCAAATATCCATTTCCCTGCCTTCCATTTACTCCATAAGCCAACGCAGGCTGGCTTCTGGCTCCACTCATCCAATGAAGCTGTCAGACAAAGTTCCTTGTAAGGAACTTTGGCTATTTCTCAATCCTTATCACACTGGACCTTTTCAGAGCATTTGACCCCAATGACCAAACCATCCTCCTTACAACTCTCTCTTCCTCTTTGCTCTCAGGAAGTGGTGCCTTTGTCCGGGTTTTCTTCCTACAGCTCTGCATTTGTGGCTGGATCCTTTTTCTGTGTTTCCCTAAGCACTCTTGTCATCCAAGACTCACTCCACTACTTGCTTCTTTCCTGCCATCTCCTCCCTGTGAACTGGAGACCCAAACCTCTGTTACAGTCACGGTCTCTCTCCTGACCTACAGACCCAGTTATGAGCTGTAGGTTTATGTCTGCCTAACTGCAAGTTTTCAGCTCTATTTCTTTCCCATTGTTTCCGTTCCACTCTTTCTCCGCTCTCCTATTAGACCTCCAGTGATGTGGACATTAGTGCTTTTGCTACAATCGTTCAGGTCACTGAGATGCGGTCCCCCCTCCTCCGGTCTATTTTCTGTCTGTTACTCAGATCGGGTACATTCTGTTAATCTGTCCTCAAGTTCCCTGCTTCTGTCCTCTGTCATCCTTGATCCTCTCCCATCTCCTCTCTAGTATGGAGCCCGTCCATCAGCTTCTATTTTAGTTACGGTATTTTTCTGTGTATAAAGTGCACCCACCCACATTTTTGGCCCAAACTTTCAGGAAAAAAAAAATCTCATTTTAATTATTTAATTCAATTATTTATTTATATTTAGATACCTGTTTTTTGTATTAAAAAGGAATTTAGCATTTACTTTTGAACATGTTATGGTACAAGAAGTTTTATGTAACAAATAATTACAAAACACAAGAACAGATACAAGGTATTTCAGGTACTACCCAAGTATAATGCACACTTTTATTTTTCCCTAAAAAATTTGGGCAAAAAGTGTGCATTATACATGGCAAAATATGGTATTTTATTTGTTGTATTTTTCAATTTCATGATTTCCAGTTGGTACATTTTCATAACCTCTATTTCTTTTTTATAGTCCTAGACATTTTAACAGACAAGAATACTTCTTAAAGTGATGTCCATTTATTTATGTATTTCACTGTGAAATACATAAACATAAAATAAAATTGTGAAATATAAAAGAAAATTTGTATGTGATCACCATCATTGCACCTAACAAAATCTGCGATAGCTCTTTAATACTAGTACGTATTTGGATTTTTCTCATTTGCCCCCTCTCCAATTGTCTGTTTATAATTGGTTCATCTAATCAGTATCCAAATAAAACTCATATGCAGCAGCAGGAAGAAAGAAGGAGCTCCTACCCTTTGCAACAGCATGGATGGAACTGGAAAGCATTATGCTAAGTGAAATAAGCCAGGCAGTGAAAGACAAATACCATATGATCTCACCTTTAACAGGAACCTAAACAACAAAACAAAGAAACAAGCACAACATAGTCAAAGACACTGAGATAGAGGACAGACTGACAGTGACCAGAGGAGAGAGAAGAGGGAGTTTCAGGGGAAAAGGGGAAGGGTTTACAGGAACAAAGTTAAAAGACACATGGACAAAAACTAGGGGGAGGATGGTAATGGGAGAGAAGTGGGGAGGGATGGGTGGGCGGGCTGGAATGGGAGTAAAGGGGAGAAAACTGTACTTGAACAATGATTAAAATAAAAAAAGATAAAAAAACTCATAAATTGCATTTGGTTGTTATGTCTTTTAAGTTTCTTCTCAGCTAGAACTGTGACTCCTCCTCCAGCCATTGGCCTGTTGAAAGACTAGGTGAGCCATTCTTAACATGTCCCATGTTGTGGACTTTTCCAATTGGATCATTTCCTGTAAATTAAAAGAGCTAAAAGTTTTGATTAGATCCAAACTCAATATCTTTGTGAAAAGAATACTTCATAAGTGGTGTTATTAAAGTTCTCTTTTTAAATAGTAAAAAATTGGGGGAGGACCTGACTACCTAATAAAGGGGACCTGTTTAAATAAATGATGACGTATCCAGGCAGTGTGCAAGCAATTCTGAGGGCATTACATGTGTGCAGCAAAAGACAATTTAAATTAAAATTTGAGAGCCTAAAACATGTCACAGTAAATTTTAAAAGCTGGTCACAGACACAGATGTGTCATAGGTGAATCTGACTGGCAGGATCTAGATCATAACGCTATTGATGAGTGTGGAAGCATAAGCTCATTCTACTGTTTTTCCTTTGATGAAATCAAGAAAAGACAGATACATAATGATCCTGCATTGCTTTGTAATCATATTAACGTAAAACCAGCAAAAGTCATTTTACAAAAGCTTCCCCCAGAAGTAAGATGGTGTGAAGAGGGTATAAGCCATTGTGGCTTCCGCAGGTTCCTCCAGTCTGCCAGACCACCTTCTTAAAGAGACGAGGCAGGTCGAGGCTGAGCCACACCTGCCTGCCACCGTCATGGCTCTCTTCCATCAGGAGCCCAGAAAATGGCAAGAGGGAAGGCAGGAGAGCAAGAAACAAAATGGAAATGCCCTGTAGTTTAAAAGGCAGGGTTGTTAGCTGCTCCTTTTCAACCCAGAGGTCTAGGGAGCCTTTAGCACAGAAATGTTCTGCCCCATGACTGAGACACAGTAGGCTGTCACCCTTGGCACAGCCCAGGCTGTCATGTGGGCACCCCTCCCCTGTGCCCATGGTGAGGGGCACCAGAGGCCAGCAGGCCACAGCTGTGAAAGGAGAACCTGACCGCTGGCACCTTGCCTTTTCTCCTTTGGGTTCCTTCTCCTTGCATGGCCACCCCACCTTTCCCACTTCTTTTTTCCAAAGGACTTCCTCCTCCAAGACACCTCACCGTCCCCTCGTTGCTTCGCGCTGTACATTTATTCTGCAGAGAACTCCTCTTTGAAGCAGGATGTCCAAGCTCTAATCAGAGGGAAGAGTCTGGCCCTTCCACTATTAGTGTGCATCCTCAAGCAAGCAATTAACAACACTCAGACTCAGGCTGTCCAGAGTGTCAGACTGTGTCAGAAACTTGGAGGTTTTCCAAACATTTAACGTCCAATGTTGGTTTTGCAAGGTTTCCAATGGCAAGACTTGAGGCTGAAGCTGAGCAAGTTTTTTCTCCTTTACTTTCTTCTCTGTACTTTCCAAGTATTTATTTAGCAGAGAACAGTATTAAAGTAATTTAGAGGAGATATGTATTTTCTCCTGAACTGTTATGTAAAATGTAATGCAGCTAAAAGAAATAAAAGGAATAGATAACATTTATTCTTCTTTCTCTTTGCTTACACCCACTCTCCCATTTAGCAAGGGGAAATTGCCATTAGCTGAATACATGACAAGGTTGCTTCTGCGTACATAGTTTATATTAAAAGAAATGCACATAAGGAAAACTCCTTACAGTCTATGGAGCTTTACATTTTATGGTATAATTCACATACTTTATTGGGTGTGTGTGAGTGTGTTTTAAGTTGTGCTGTGTGCTTCTAAAAACAGCTCTACTGAGGTACAATTTACACAAAATAAAATTCACCCATTTTAAGCGCACGTGTATGGGCAAATGTGCACAGTTACGTGACCACCATCATGTTCTGCCACAGACAGACATTCCCATCGCTCCAGCACGTTCCCATGTGCCTCTCTGCAGGCAGTCCTCTGCCCGCACTGCCAGCCTCGCCGGGCCAACTACTGCTCTGCTTTCTGTCACCGTGATTTTCCTTCTTTTATTTTTATTTTTTAAAGATTTTGTTTGTTTATTTTTAGAGAGAGGGGAAGGGAGGGAGAGAGAGAGGAAGAGAAACATCAATGTGTGGCTGCCTCTCACTCGCCCCTGGTGGGAACCTGGCCTTCAACCCGGGCTTGTGCCCTGACCGGGAATCAAACAGGGGACCCTTTGGTTTGCAGGCCAGCACTCAATCCACCGAACTATACCATCTTGAGCTGTTGATTTTGCTTCTTTTAAATGGAATATTATAGTACATAATCTTCCGTGTCTACATTTCCCACCTTGCATAATGTTTTTGAGATTTCATTAGTGTCTTTGCACATATCAGTAGTTTTTCTTATCACTGACTATCATTTTGTTGTGTGACATTCAGTTTTTGGCTACTGCCCATGACGCCATGGACATTTATGTATAAGTCTGCATGGGGACACACTTTCATTTCTCTTGGGTAAATAACCTAAGAGTGGAATTGAAACCAGAAAAGCCAGTGTTCCTGCTGCCTGTCACCTACCAAACCCAATAAGCAGAGACAGTGATTGAATCTTTATGGGCGTCTCATTCAGATAGTCGGTGATCTGAGAAGATGGCGGGTTTGTACCCTAATGGGACATCTTAGATTCCATTTTAGCCTGACCTTTTTTATAAGGAGAATTAAAGTGTAGGTAAGGGGTTTGGAACTCAGGGAAAAAGTTAACCAGATAAAAGCTGCAACGCCCTTTTATCTGTGCCCTGGGTGGTGGTCTTTGTGCCCTGGGTGGTGGGCATCTCACCCTGGAGCGCAATTGCTCAGATGCCATCTCGATGGCTTGCAGTCCTCCTAGGCACAAAGGTGGAACTGTTTATAGTCTCTGGGAGTCGAGGTGGATCATACCTTCAGTTCCTGAAACAATAGCTTTTTACATCCATTGATTACTAAGCTTATTAGCTATTACCTGAAACTAAAATTTTTCCAACATTTGCATCCCCCATCAGAATTGCTGGGCCTCCTAGCAAGCATATGTTTAATTTAATTGCTAATTGTTTGTGGGAGAATGTTTTCACTCATCACAAAAACTCCATGCCAGAGGAAGGCAGCTCTTCCTTGCTTTAGATATAAAGAAACTGAGGCAGGAAGAATGTTTGGTGATTTACTTGGATTTTTCTACTGTTAGGTTTGAACATCCTAGGATTAGGGCATACCTCTCTAGTGCTCACTTGCTGTTTTGGTTTAGGGTTTCTTTGTTTTTAAACTTTTGCCTTAACACAAGAGTGTAAGTTACTTTGTACACAAAATTAAAAGTTACAGAGTGATAAAGGAAAAGGGAGCCTAAAGTCACCCATTTCCTCTGCTCAGAGGAGACCGTTGTTAACATTGTTAATATTGCAGGTTTGTCTGTTGTATGTGTGCGTTTCTTCTTACAAAATAGGCTGAGATTGTGCATAATCTTTTGTGTCTGGTTCACATCAGTAAATATACACCTACAATATTCTTTCAAATGGTCACCGAATCTTTATATCGATGACTCAGTATGAACCTTCATGTTGATAGCACATGCTGTTCAGGTTATTTTCAATTTTGTACTATGATTATCAATAGACTTGTATCCATTTTGAAGAATTTATTTGTATCTCCATCTATTTCTAAACTACATATTTGCATTTTGAGGTGATCATTTGATTTTAAGATTTGCTGTTTTTCAAAAGCATAACTTTCATTTCTTTCCAAGTTGCCCTAGAGAGGTTGGGGAGGGGATTTGACCTGCCGTATAGATGGAGAAATGGAACTCATCTGCGTAAAGAAATATGTCTGTTATGCAAGACACTCAGGTACTGGGTTTTGTACTTTGTCTCAGTTTTTTTTTTTTTAATTTGGATATGGGAAAAAACCATGCTACCTCACAAAAGAGGAACTTTGAGTAAAAACCTGACAGCAAAATGTCTAAAAAAACAAGTTTCCTTTAACAATGCAACTCCAGAAGTTTCACTTCTCTCTTTTCCTCTTCTCTTCCCGAAGTAGAAAAGGCTAAACCCACCGACCCAGCTGAAAAGAGCTTCCATGTTAGAGTGGGGGTAGAGCTGATGGCAGGGAAAGAGCTGGTTCAGGAGCCAGCCAAAGTGACAGTGACAAAAATAATCCAGGTCTTCTCCAAATGTGTCCAATCTCAAACTGTCTCTGTGCATTTACATGGACTAAATTTATGGCCCTTGAGTTCCCATACAAAATAGCCATTCTCAAAGTATCTTTGCCTGAGAAAACAATAGAATAGGCAAGTCAGTAGAAGAGATTGATTCACACTTAAAATTCTTTTTCCCACTCCCCTTATTCATTTTCTCAAAAGAATACGTTCAGAGACTTGAGGCAGAAGGAAGTTTAGATGATTTAGTACAGTTTCCTCATTCTATAGATAAGAAAGTAGGTGGAGAATATCATATTTAGGTTTCATTCTGATCTTTGTTTTCTTTTCACTTTGAGGGGTTAGTTTTGCAGTTCTTGGTTTATGTAACTCTTCTTGAAAGGGGTTATCTCTCTAGTAACTCCTTCATTCACATGATTACCCTGGGTTTTCTAATAGAAAAGTATTTTCTTCCTTCAAGGGAAGAGGTTTAACCTCTCAGGACTATTTCAGTTTCATGACTGAATTCTTCAGCTTCCCTTACTTAATCTACTAAATTTTTCTCTGTCTTTAACCTTTCTTATTTCTCTTCTTCCTGTTATAAAGGAAGACAGAGCCTTGTTCCCACAAAGGCTGTCTTCCTATGTGTCCTTTTTTCCTTCTTCTGTTTTGTAAAAAAAAAATTTGAAAAGTAACTTATGTTAATTGAATATAAAACAGAAAGTAGCTAAGATGTCAGTAGCAATCTTTATCTCAGCAATAATTGTCTAGAAAATATAAAATAGATATAAATCAAAATAGCAACAAAAAAGCATAAAGTATGTAGCAATTAACCTAATTAAGGTGTACTAAACCTTTATGAAAAAAATTTAAACTCAGTTGAAGAACCCAAGAAAACCTGATAAAGTGAGTTTGTGGATGGAATGACTTAATATACATACATATATCAATTCTTCTCTAGTCAACAAGGCCATTCAAGCCAATTCCAACAAAAATCTAACAGCATTTCCCCAGTTTTATTGAGCTATAGTTGGCATACAGTATATTATGGTCCAACGCAATGATTTGGTATGTGTGCATGTTGTGAAATGATCACCACATGTTAGCATCCTTCACCTCACATAGTTACAATTATTTTCTTGTGGTGACAGCTTTTAAGATCTACTCACTTAGCGATTTTCAAATACACAGCACAGTATCATTAGCTGTAGTTGCCATGCTGTCCATGACATCCCAGGACTAATTTATCTCATGATGCAGTTTGTCCTTTCCTACCACCTTCAGGCATCTTGTCTGTTCCCCATCCTCCTGACAAGATCTTTTTCAGGATTCGGCAATTGATTCTAGAATTTTCATGGAAGTATAAGACAGCTTCAGAAAAAGACCAAAGGCTGTGGGAAAATTTAGCTTCACCCTTAACAGTAAAACCTGTTACAAAGCCATCATAATGAGTAATGTGATAGTGGCACAGAAACAACAAAACCCAGATACAACAGAATGAACGACAGCGCAGAACACACATGCTCACTAAATTAATGACCTGTCCGATATTCCACATAGCCTACGAGAGAGATGGCATTACCGATCAATGAAGAAAGGATGGATTTTTAGCAGAAATTAATGAGAAAACTATCTTAGAATATAAAAAAAATTAAGTGGGATCTCTACTTCATGCCATATGTAATAGCAAACTTGAGAGGGGTTAGAGACCAAAAGTAAAACTAAAAAGTTAATAGAGAAAAGTGTAAACAAATGTAGTGATCTTGGGTGGAAAGGAAACTCTTCTTAAACAAGACTCCCAGAGCAGTAACCATATGATAAAGCTGGTTGGATTTTAATATATTGTTTCTATGGATGTCAGTTTCATATGGTATTTGATGGACAAAGTGGGCAGAGGGATGATGGTGCAGAAGAAATTTATGTTTGGAGAAGACATCACACACGCACACACACACGACAATAGAATGATGAGCAAAGATAAGAGGAGTCAACTCACCGAAGGGAGACATAAACAGATAACCAGTGTGTGAAGAGATAATTAAAGTCACCAGTAATCGAAGAAATCCAAAGAGAACAAAACAACACATTACATCCATTAGCTCAAGAAAATTGTCAAGAGGGATAGTATTGTTAGGAAGGATGTGGAGAAACAGAACTCCCACGCACAGCTGGGAGGAGTAAAAGTAACCAGTGGTTCTGGAGAGAGATTCGACAGTGCTTATTGAAGTTAAGTGTGTGACTAGCCTGTGATTTACTAATCCGTTTCCTGGTTACCTACCCCTAAGAAACTCTTTCTCAGGTCCATGTAGGGACATGTATGATTTTGTTTATGGAAATCTTTCTTTTGTGTTAGTGGGGGATTGTAAACTAGGTGTCCATCATTAAGAGAATGGATGAATATAAAAAGCAACATGCCTATAATGGTATACTGCACAGCAATTAGAAGCTATAAGATAACCAGACACATCTTAAAACAGCGTTGAGTAAAAAGGGGAGCAGAGTAAGATCTATAGCAAAATGTTAGGAAACAAAATCTAAATACTGGTTTAGAAAATCATATGCACTACTATTATAAATAATTGAACTTCAAAAAAAAAGATCTATAGCAAAATGTTTTGTAAGTTTAAAATATAATGTACTATTCATATTTCAAGGATACTTCCATGTCTAATGTTGTTTACTCAATACACGAGAGAAAAATCAGGATAGGCATGGAGATACCAGGGAAAGCATGGGGGGTGTTAACAGACCGGTGATGATATTGTGCCTTAAACTGTATGATAAACTCAGTTCTGCACCTGTGGAAAAATACACAGATTCACTCACACACACACAAATCATTCATTCAACAAATACTTATTGAACAGCTGCTGGATGTGAAAAAAATACCATGCAAATCACACTACAGAGAAATAACCACTTTGGACATCTTGTGCGCCTGTGCCCTTCTCTCCACCTCCCTTGCCTCTTTCCGAACACTTCACTAACGAAAATTACACTTTTCTGCTGAAGCACACTTCCTTTTGGGATGATATCTTTCCGAATGCTACAAATACTGCTTTTTTCCCATCTCAGAAATAACTTATTCTCTTGACCATCATGATCTGCCTTTCTATTTCTTGTGTCAAGGCAATCTGTATGCAACAGATGTACTTCCACTCACTTTTCAGCGTAGAAATGATGGTCATTTCTTCCATTCTTCCCTTAAAACTGTTTTCTCAAATGCCACCAATGATTTCTTAATTTTAAACAAGTGGTCTTTTCTCTATTTAAATGGCTAAGCATTTACAGAGTGTGTATATATATATCCTATCTCCAGGATCTATGCTAGGTGTGGGGCTACAGAATATTTCAGTGCTGTCCCTGTATTATGATTGACTCATGCCTGGTTAGAAAGCAGATGCGCAAATGGATAATCTTAATATGGTGCTCCAATTACAGAGATCAGGTTCACCCATGGTGCTACTGGAGCCAAGTGGGAGCTTGGGATTCAGGAAGACTTTGGAGAATATTCCATCTGAGTGTTGAAGGGTGAACCAGTTAAATAAAGTTAAGGGGTTCTAGGCAAGTGGTTCTCAAACCCAGCTTCACACTTGAGCCTAAAATACAGATGTCCTGGCCCCACCCAAGAGCCATAAAATCATAATGGCTGGGGTAGGACCTGGGCATATTTTTAGAAGCTCTTCTTGTGATTTTAAGGTTCAGACAGAGCTGAGAATCACAGAGCTAGATGGATAGAGAAAGAAGAGCAAGGCTGTAGGGATGGAGAATGGTAGGACCCGTGGCTAATAAGTGTCAGGGTTTCCAACCTCACTTCAGAGAATGTTCTTAACCACTCCTCATTGCTGTTCCCACACAACTGATGTGGTATGAGGACTCATTACCTTGTGCTGCAGTTAAACAATTTAGTGGTTTAAAACAAAAAAAAAAATTGTTTTTGCTTGCTTCCATTGAGGGTCCTTGGGGAAGGGGCTTCTACTTGATGTCATTCTCACTCAGGGACGCAGGTTTGTGGAGGTTTCACTATTTGGAGCTAGTTGCTCTGTCAGGGGAAGGGAACCAATGACTTGTACACCGTTTCTTACAGGCTCCCCCTGGTGGTGACCCAAAGCACTTCTGCCCACACGTACTGGCTAAGTCAAGTCACATGGCTATATCTAACATCATGGGGGTGGGACGTGCTACTCCACCATGTGTCTGGAAGATAACTAGAATATTTGTAAAAAGAACTGTCACTAAGCTGTATGAAATCAAATTGAACTCAATGCCCAAAGGCAGCCAGTTATATTTATCTGAGTTTCCTTAATATAATGTGACCTGGAAGTAGTAAGTTTACTATATTTTGGTCAACTAGACTATCCCTAGGGTTGCTGAATGCCTTATTTTTCCATTCTTACATCTAATTCACTAGCTTTCAATTTTTTAACCCAAGTCTTGACCTTCCCAGAAGAGTAAGAGTTCGGTTTCTAAGATTTCAGCACTTTCCATTCATCGGATGGAAACTCCTCTCCAGAGGGTAAACTCAACGTAACAATGACTTCTTGAACCATTCAGGGCATGGGTCCACCCAGGGTTCATTTCTCCTTTTCTATTTGCAGAGTCCCCCTGTGTGCATGAGTTCAAAGTCCAATTGACTCATACCAGCTTCCTCCTATCTTTGTTTCCATTGCTTATAAATCAAAACAGTATTTTCCTAATTCTTTGTGATTTCAGAGAACTTACCCATAAGTAGTCTCGCTTAATCCCCAAATAAACTTTATGGTGCAAATGAAGTTCAGAGACAAAGTTTCATGGGAATTTCTGAAATATTTGCATCTCTTTATAGCCACTCTAGTCTTCTTTTGTATCAGTTTCTCCCTTAATGAGTCAAAATATTTGTTCATATTCATTCATTCAAGAAGAACTCATTATCTATTGGAAGCCTGGCATTGGGCCAGCCACAGGGGGTGTATTTAAACACTCCTTTGTCCTGGAGGAGTGTTTCAGTAAAGGAGATGCTGTCCATTATTCCACCAATAGCTTTTCCCATGTCCTAATAGAACTATACTTTCTTCCCAGGGAACCATCATATTTCATCCCTTGCTCTCAGAAACCTTAGGTCCCTACCCCAGGCTCAAGGCATGCCCCAGTTTGTCTGAACCTAGTCATAGACATCTCATAGAGTAGATCCGAGAGTGGGCTTGTGAACTTATTCTGGATAGTAAGTCGTAAGGTAAAGTCTGCTTAGAGGGACTTTTCTTCCCAAATAAAGTCAAGGAATAATAATGCAAAAACCCTCATGACTCTCCTTTCCCCTTCCCAAAGATGACTTTGATGTTCAGAACCATACCAGCTCTCCTGTGACCATGTTGTGACAAACCAACATGAAGGAACAGCAAGAGAAGAGTCTGGGCAAAGACTCTTTTTCTTTTTCTGGGCAAAGACTCTTTTCTTTTTCTTTTTTAGAAAAAAACATCTTCCAAGCCTGCTTTCCTTGTATATGTAGGTAAAAAGTAACACTTCCTTGACAGGTTTGCTGTTGGGATTATATGTGAAAATCACTTCCCACAGTGCCCAGCACAGAGCCACAGCTTAGTGAGCACTAACTCCTGTCTGTTTCCCTAAGAAACAGGGCTGCAAGGAGGTAGATTGGTCTACTTGGAAGGGAGTATGCCAGCAGAAGCTTGGCCACATATATGAAGCTTTGGATGGGTAGGTAAATATGTGATCTTTTACTTGCCTTTTTTTTCAAGATTCATGAGTCTTCATGTCTCTGATTGAACCAATTTCCCCAAGTAAACCAGTTTGTTTTCTTTGCCTTGTATCAATCCCCACAAGAAAATAGACTGAAATGAACAGTTATACTTAAAGCATATGCCCACCTCACTCAGATGCCGGAGTGGATCCACTGAGTTTGAGGAAGGGTTGGTTCCACAAAGGATGGGAAGCTGACAGACAATGAGATATACCCACTAAAACAGGTCATTCTGTCTTTTCTGCTGCTCTAACCCTAACCCAAATAACAACTACTTGATAATAATAAGCATATGTTTGGTATTCACTATTTGCCTGGTACTCTGCTAAATGCTTTCTATGGGCCACCTCATTTAGTGCTCACAGCAATTCAAGATGTAGGTGCTATTATCTCAAGTTCAGAGAGGGAAAATTGAACACAGAGAGGTTGAATAAATTGATCAGAGCCACACAGCTGGTATGCGGTCAAGGTGAAACCCAGGCAGTCTCATTTTCCATCCCACAGGAAATCACAAAAAATGAGGAGGCTGGTAAATTCTTTCCACCCCACTCCAACCTTCTCCAATGTCCTTCTCCAATGTCCCACTCCCTTCCCTTCTCTCTACAATCAATAAGCCTGTCCTTGGGTGAGGATAGATAGATAGATAGATAGATAGATAGATAGATAGATAGATAAATAGATAGATAATAGATGATAGATAGATAGATAGATAATAGATGATAGATAGATAGATAGATAAACTTTATTTTAGATTTACAGAAAGTTTGTGAAGATAGTACAGAGTTCGCACCAAACCCACACCTGGTTTTCCTGATTGTTAACATCTTACAGCAGTGTGGCATATTTGATACAATTGATGAGCCAATATTAACACAACATTATCAACAAAAGTCCAAAGATTTTCTTAGTTTTTAACGAATGACCTTTTTCTCTTCCAGGATCCTATCCAATACAGTGGTCATGTCTACTCAGCTTTCTCTTGGCTGCAACAGTTTTTTCAGATTTTCCTTATTTTTGATGACCTTGACAGTTTCGAGAAGTATTTGTCAGATATTTTGTAGAATGTCCCTCAATTTGGTTTGTATCTGATGCTTTTCTCATGCTTCCACTGGGATTATGCTTCTTGAAAAGAAGAATCCAGAGGAAAAATACCACTTATGTTATGTCCAATGTGCAAACGATCAACACGACATATCTCTGTTGAGATTGACCTTGGTTGGTGGCCTGAGGTAGTGCTTGCCAGGTCTCTTCACTGTAAAGTTAGCCTTCTTTCCTCTCTCTCCACACCGTATTTTTCAGAAGGAAGTCACTATGTCCAGACCACATTTCAGAAGGAGGAGTTATGCTTCACCTCTTTAAGAAGAAAGTATGTACATAAATTATGTGGAACTCTTCTGGACAGAAGATCTTTTTCCCTCTTCTCCCTCACTTGTTTACTGATTCAGTTATTTATGTATTTATATCAGTGTAGCTATTACATTTATGCTTTTGGTTATAATTCAGTACTACTTGGTTTATTTTATATATATTTTATTGCTCAGATTGTTTCAGGTTTGGTTGCTGAGAGTTGTCTCCTCTGTCCCTGTAACAATCCCATCATTGTGTTTAGTTGTTTTGGTGTTTTGTTTTTCCCCAAGCACTTCTATACTTTCTAGCATGAGAAATTGCTCCAGACTTACTTAAGATAACCCCTGCCCAGTCCTAGACTCAGCCATTTCTCCAAGAAGCCCTGGTTCTTTCTACTGGAGACTGGTATTTGGAAATGAAGATCTGGGTGCTGGGTGTGCTCAGTATATAGATTTTTAAAGCAAAATTATTTTAAAAGGTTTATAAGAAAAAAAATCAATTACTTTTTCATTCATTTTCATAAAATTTAAACTTTTTTGAGTTTTTTCTTTTTATTCTCTCCATGTTACTCATAATGTGCTTATACTATTTTATTTTTTTTATTGATCAGTCTGAGACATTACCTATTTCCTATAAGGGTGAATAGGGTTTGGTGTTCTTGCATCCTCACCCCACTTCCTCTTTGCCTATCTTTCCAATGTAGTCATATCATGATTTTGTGTTAAACCAGTGGCCAGAGTTACATCACTATCACCATATAAATATCTTCCATACTGAGCAAAAGTACTATATTACATATTCTTTCTTACATATTTTATCTTTCCTGATCATAATAATTGTCTCATTTTTTCTTTCCTTAATTCCCCAAGTGTCCATTAAATTTATCCCAAATGTTCCAACCTATCTGTCAAAAACCTATCAAATCTATTTTAAACATACTAAATGTGTGAGATAATCTATTAGTTACACTCACCGCCACCACCCAAAACCACCTATGCCTCTATCCTTCTGCTCCATCCTGGTTTGCTTGTTCTGGTAAGTAGTTTCCAAAGCTGCTTCCCCTTCAAAGACTCTTCCTGAGCCTGTTGGAATGCTCATTTTTGAGAAAGCCAATACTGTGTAAGAATCCATCTACTTTGAGACTGCCATACTAGAAGGAAGCCCAAGATGCTGTGTAGACAAGCAATGTGGAGAGAGAGAGAGTTATCTGTCCAGCCCCCTAGCTCTTCATCCTGTCAGTTTGCTGGATATGTGAGTGAGAAGTCATCTTGGATGTTGTCTTTGTATCTATTTCATGTTGAAGACTTTTCCCAAAGGTCAGCTGATCTTTGGTTGCCTATATTGAAAGTGACACACTAAAACCTAGTTAGGAATACCACATGTATGGCTGAGGATCATGCACTGGTGACTTTACTGAAGGGGGGTTAGATGCTATTGTTTGGAAACACCCAAATATCAGTATCTGTAACTGTTTTACTAGGGCCATTCAGTTCATCCAGAGATGAAATCCCCTAGTTTCCTGGGAATAGAATCCCATAAGTCAGTGGGCTTTCTGTGGGAAGATTTTCTCTGAATTCCTCTATTATCATGTCTTCCCATGTTTTCTGGCTTCTCTGAGTTCAGAGCCTCACCCTGTGTCTGTGTTTTCACCATTTCCTTCAGTGTGAACGATGTTCAAAGTTTGAGGCTCCTTTGGCTATTTACTATCAAATGAGAAATTTTTAAAAAAGAGTTTATTTATTTAATTTTAGAGAGAGGGGAAGGGAGGGAGAAAGACAAACATCAACGTGTGGTTGCCTCTCACATGCCCCCAACTGGGGACCTGGCCCACAATCCAGGCATGTGCCCCAACTGGGAAACAAACAGGCCCCCTTTGGGTTTGCAGGTGGGCACTGAATCCACTGAGCCACACCAGCCAGGGTGACAATTTTTGTTGTTGTTGTTTAAATTAGAACATCTATGCTTCCTTAAATTCCCTTGCTGGGGCCAGGCTGGAACTGACCACTGGTCTGGTTGGCCCCATGACTGCATTACCCTGAGGGGTACAGGTCAAAGGAGAGTGCAGTGATTAAGAACATAGGCTTTGTGATGAGGAAGTTTTGAGCTCCAGTCCTAGTTCTACTACTTATTAGCTGTAAATACCATTTATGTAACTCTCTTAACCCTTGGTTTCCACATCTGCTAAATGGGAAGAATAATATTATCTATTTCTTAGGATTGTGAGAATTAAATAATACATCTGCATCATTTAGCAGAGTGCCTGGCACATAATTAAGCATTCGATAACTAATGGTGGTGGTATAAATCTCTGTAGAAAACATGTCTGGTTGGTGAGCATCGATTTGATTCCCCCACTGAGTGGTTCCGAGTTCCTGCATATGTCACTGACTCTGTAGAGTCCATAACGGCTGTGCACATGATCTCTTGCAAGTCCTACAATCTGGTTCATAAATCATCTTTTGTGCTCTTCTTTGTCAAGAGGCTTCACAAACAAGTGGTACCCTTGGGCCCAGACCTTGGGTTTATTTGTGATGACCATCATATGGTTCCTCTACTGAATCTCTTTTCCCTTTGCCCAGTAAACTCCAATGGTGTTTTTGGCTTATATGCAATGATCGATTGCAGCCCTGCTCTTCTCCCTTCATTATCAGAACAAGGCAGGGCCAAGGTGCTGGGTGAGGGAGAACCCAGAATGGGAACAGAGCCACATTTCACCTTACCAACCACCAGTGGGGGACAGGTCACTGAATTTTATTACCAGCAGCCAGGAGGACCACAGCGCATGCACAGCTTACATGTGCACCCACACACGGGCACACACATGGATGCTCATGCACATATAGGAGACTCCCCAAATGCATGGGCAAAGGGGTACACATATGCCCACACCATTGCACCCCCTTATTTGCATGCACACACACAGACACACAGAGTGTCCAGGAGAAAAGTGCTCAGTACATTTTACCATACATCCCAGATTCGGCAAGGTCATTCAGGATCGGGGAAAGGGAAGATTTTGAGACAAAAAAAGAGAAATGAAAACCAAGTGGTCCCGCCCTGTCAGCATTATCTGGAGTATAAGAAATGAAGTTGGGGCAGACAGAGAGACGGACTCCTGGGGTCTACCAGCAGTCACAATGTCCAGAGGGCCTCTCATTCTCTGGCTGCTGACTGAGCTGTGGAGGCTTTATCTGAGTAAGTGCCTGACCCTGCCAGGCAGGGGTCCCCTGGGGGGCTCAGACACCTGTGATGGAATTCCTTGGGTGATGGGGCCTCTGCCAGCAGAAGCCCACTTTATCCATGCATCTCCCCAGGGTTTCTTCTTTGGGGGGTCTCTCGCCTTCCTGTTGCACAAGTTTTTATCTGGATACCTGTTTGGGGGTTTTCAGGTAGGGTAATTTGTGTTTATCTCAGAAACAGCAATTTAAGAGAAACACAGAAAGAAGGGGACAGATGAAATGAGGGACAGATATGCCCTCTGCAGACCTTATTAGTGTAGTCAGGGCCCCGGGGACTTGTTCTGGTTAGAGCTCTCATTACAAATCTTATTTTTCTCTTTAGTTTCAGGAGTGTTTGCTTGCTTTTTTTTTGTTTTATTTTGCTGGGGATGAGGCTTCAAGTTGAGGTTTCATTCTGCACATTGTTTCCAGGTTCTAGACAGTGCGAATGCAGACACTGGGTGCAGGCCCGTTTAGACCTCTGCATCCTGGTGATGGTGGGCAAAATGCTCCCTGCGGAGCCATTGTCTTGTCTGGTCACCACTGACGCCGGGAACATGTCTGAAGTCCTCTGGCCCTTCCCTGTGTGAAAGGAAGGATCCAGATAAGACCAGTTTAACCTTCTGTGATTCGAGCACTAGACAGTCTCTCACGTCCCATGCAGTTTTAAGTTTTGTGGTTATTTGTGTGTGAATCTTTCAAGTGTGCTACATGACAGAACAGCTACATTTCAGGGAAAACCAAGGTGTTTCCTTTACCTCTCAAGCCATGGCCAAGCTGCTTTTTCTGCCCTTCTTCCCTCTGCCGCTCAAGCATCCTCAGGACCGAAGTCAGGCTTTTCCTTAGCACTCAGGACTGATTTAGGTGTTTCCGCTGTGAGCTCCTGTCTTCCCGGGGCTGCCCGCATCAGAGAACTTGTCGCCTTCTAGTAATTGCTCACTAAATTACTTCTCTCCCCAGATACTCTATAGCAGTTTCTTTCTTTCTTTCTTTTTCTTTCTTTCTTTTTCTTTCTTTCTTTCTTTCTTTCTTTCTTTCTTTCTTTCTTTCTTTCTTTCTTTCTTTCTTTCTTTCTTTCTTTCTAATTGAATTTGTTGGGGTGACATTGGTTGATAAAATCATATAGGTTTCAGGTATACAATTCTATAGTACATCATCTGTATGTTGTATTATGTATTCACCACCCAAGTCAAGTCTCCTTCCATCACCATTTATCCCCCACTGTCTGCTTTCTTTATCAGTGTTTTCCATGGTCTCTCTCTGTGTTTCTGGGAACTTGAGGTGTGAAAGGTGCTAGAGTCCAAGTCCACATCGGCAGCTGCTGGCTGGACGCTGGCTGGACGCTGGCTGGGCTTTGACACAGCTAATGCAGACCCTCCGACTCCATTTGAAGGAGGTGGCATGGTGAACTGTCTGTCCCTTTGTTTTTTCATTTGTGCCTTTTCTAAAATGACATGTTTAGAAGACAATGGTGGTTCAGAATAACCGAGAATCGATCAAAGTTGCATATGCTCTTCAAAGGTGTTGAATCAGAGACTTCGGTCTGTAGATGGTGACCCTGAGACCCGGACTGGGGAAGGGCCTTTCTCAAGGTCACTGGCTGGAATAGAAAGGAAGCTGGCATGAGAACCCAAGTTGTACCCACTAGCCTGGGTCATTCCTGAAAGGGGGAATTGATTTGATACCAACAATTCCTTTGCTTCAGGATACCTTTGTAACTGGATGGAACAGTTTTTTTGTCTTGTTTGTAAATTCTTTTTTTTAAAGATTTTATTTATTTTTAGAGGGGGGGAAGGGAGGGAAAAAGAGGGGGAGAGAAATATCAATGTGTAGTTGCCTCTTGGGGTCCCTCACCCCTGGCCTGCAACCCAGGCATGTGCCCTGACTGGGAATCAAACTGGCAGTCCCTTGGTTCATAGGCCTGTGCTCAATCCACTGAGCTATACCAGGCAGGTTCTCTTGGTAAATTCTAATGTGCTTGGTTACTTTATTAATCCTGTGCAGCATTCAATCTTTCCTCTCCTGGGAACCTTGGAAACTCTTTCTGAGGGGGGTTGTTACCCATCACCTTTATTTTATAATGATAGTGCGGGTTAGTGTGGTCAGTGACATGGACTGTCAAAAAATTCGCAGAGGGAAGAAAGTGTAGAGAGTAAAGGTTTTATTCACTCTCCAAGAAAGGAGAGGGGAATGGTGTGGAGAGGTACACCAGCATTGAGGGGTGGGGCTTTGAGCTTTTATTGGATTATAATCAGATTAAAAAGGTTGGGGGAGCTGCTGTTGGGTAGCCCCTGGGCTGTGGAGGCATTGTAACTCGAGGCCGTGGTTTGTTCCAATGTTTTTTCTGCCTGGGGCTGTGGGGAGCAGTTAGTTCTGCTCTTGCCCCCAGTAATTTCCAGTCCTGGGGACAAGCTCAGGAGAGTAAAATGGCATCATGTTTAATAAGATGGTAGGCCTGCTTGGTAAATGGGTCCACAATAGCAAATGGGGTTGGCTTTGTCCTTTCAATGAGGTTAGGATTCTTGTGGCTTTTCTCCAAGAACACAAAAGCTGCAGATGGCAGTGAGGTTTACAATGTCAGCCTCGTGGGTGTGTTTCTGCCACACCAAATTGCCTGCTTCCTTTTTTTAAATACTAATAATTAATCAGATGAGTAATACAGAAAATTCCTTGGTGAAAAAATATAAAAATGTCCCAAAGCTAAAATCGTTTTTGATGACCACTCCTAGGCCTTGCCCCTTTCCAGGGTCATGGAGGTGACTGACATGAGTTGGGTGTGTGTCCCGCCAGACACTTTTCCATGCATTTCGCTTTAGATCTGCACACACACACACATGCAGTGCAATTTTAGTTATTATCAAATGGTTTTATATTTTATGTGTTGCATTAAAATTCGCACTTTTTTCTTTTTATAATTTATTGATTTGAGAGAGAAAGAGAGAGAGACAGAAACATTGATTTGCTGTTCCACTCATTTATGCGTTCATTGGTTGATTCTTATATGTGCTCTGACCACAGCCTTTGGGTATCAGGATGACTAACCAACCGAGCTACCCAGCCAGGGCAAACTTTGCCCTTTTCTTACTTTCCTAAGACTTAGAGTTTTCATGCCAGTTGACATTCGTCTATTTAATTCCAATAATCTTCTAGTGTGTCTCCACGGAGTGCTCATGCCATGGTTTTGCCATTCCCATGTACATACGTTCACTCCATTCTTGTGTGCATGAGGGCCACAGTAAACAGGCCCGATTAGGTTTTTTGATACATGTGTGTTTTTCTATGGAAAATAAAACATGAAATTGCCAAGGCTTAGATACTACATGTGCATGTTGACTGTTTGAGAAACTGAGATTGGCCCACCGTGTAGCTGTACCAGTTCTTACCCCATTTCATTGCAGGTGGCTCCCCTAGGCTCTCTCTTCCTAGGTCCCTACTGCCCAACACTTAATATTATCAGCATTCTAAATTTTTGCCAAACAGCTGAAATTTACTAGCCACTTATGTTGCCTTACCTGTGAATTGCCTGTTATATCCTTTTTTAGTTTTTCTATTGGGTTTTTAAATTTTTCTTAAGAAATAAGATGTATTCTTTGATGCTTTAATACTTGGGAACATAAATTGATGACTCTCCAGCAGAAATAATCCTTGCATATATTTTAAAATGAATCTCCCAAATATTAAAAGCTAATGTTTTACACTGATAAGAACAGATACTACTACACTTGATCTTGGCCAAAAGGCCAAAAAGCCAAAAAGCATTTGATACAAGCTTATGTTTTTGAAGTTTATCTCTTTAGATGCATGTGTTCTGTCTTGCTAACACAGCCGAGGGTGCTGGCAATGCATTTCCTATCTTTTTCCCCTGATTTTATGGTGGGTAACATGGACGTCCACAGCATCTGTGATCCATGAAACATTTTCACTGTGGCGAACGAAGAGACAGTGTTCAGGGAAGCCTCTGGGCTGGTCTCAATTTGGAGAGATCTTCATCGTGACAGCCCGCTGTGAAAAACCCAGGAAGCACATCCTTTTGCTGTCTCTCTGGGCACCTCTTATGCTCACATTCTAGCAAGGGATATCCGGACATTCCTGACCCCTGAGTCAGGGAGAAACAGGGGACTGCAGGCCATGCCTTATACAATTCAGCCCAGTGGGCCAACAAAGCTAATGGATGGACAGTTTCATGGGGCAGGGGATTCCTCTAGGAAAACAATGTGTAGGGACCTAGGCACCTAGGATGCTGTCCCAATGGTCTGGACCTTCAGCCTGCCTGGCTCTCACTTCAGTAGTATTCTTTTCTTTTTTTGGAGGGAGGGGTTTGGCATAATCACTGATACTCAGTTAGACCAGTGGGCTTAATACTTGCAGAAGTAAAAATATTTCAGTCTCTCAGAAATGGGTATAATCTTAGAAGAGCTTGTCCAGTGGTCCTCAAACACTGGGTGAGAGCAATGATGTCAGAGTGACCAGAAGAGATTGGTGTCCATTTCCATGGGCTTTGGCCTCACAGGTTCTGACTCAGGGTTGGTCAATAAAATACATATATTTTCAGCACACTACCCAGGACATACTGATGAGTAGCCCAAGTTGAGAAGCATGGATACTTTATTTTAGACATACAGGGTGGGGCAATTGTAGGTTTTCAGTTCCTAGTATGAAAATTTCTGTTTCTCATACTGAATGGAGAGGACAAGGAGATATAGTTCAATAGCCCATCTTCCTGCCTTAGCCCTGTCTGGGCAGGAAGATGGAGGGAGACCCATTTGAAGCTCTCCAGTCGGTAGCACATAATCACTGCTCAGTAGGATACAGAAGGTAGGATGCCGCTTTGGGACCTGTTTCTATGAGTTAGCGGAATTCAGTTCAAGGGTCAGGATTTTTCAGTGGCCAGTGTATTGGTATGTAATGGCACTCAAGGTCAGAGCTTTTTAATCAGCATCAAGGTCTTGCTGTGGAAATGAGTTTAGACACTCAGGTGGGTCATCTGTCTCCAGTTGGGGGATGGAAGGATGAGGAGTTGGGAGTTTGGTAGGTGAAGGGCCTATCAAAATTAGACTAAAGAAACCCATATATTAGAACCCTCTTCGTCTTCCTGGAAGCATCTATTTGTGTGATCTCTGTGTAGAATCCCTGAGATATTTTAGTGCCACACCACCTGGTTTTCTCGTCCTTCCTCACAGCTCCAGCTGCAGCAGAGACTGTCGTGACAGCATTTCTGGGTCAGCCGGCAACTCTGCCCTGTAATTACCCGTCGTGGTCTGTCAACAGCAACAGCATGTGCTGGGGCAAAGGCCCGTGTCCCAACTCCAAATGCACCGATGAGCTCCTCCACACTGACGGGTCTCGGGTGCTCTCGAGGAAGTCAACAAAGTACGACATTGGGGGGAACATCAGAAGAGGCGATATCTCCTTGACCATCTTCAATACCAAGGAAGGTGACAGCGCTGTGTACTGCTGCCGCATAGAGGTGCCTGGCTGGTTTAATGACATCAAGAGGAATATTCGCCTGCAGCTACAGAAAGGTGAGCACATGAAGGGGCACATGCTGGTGGAAGGAGAGACGCAGTGGTTAATGGGTAATAGACTAGGTAGCGGGGGCAGGCTTTAGCTCCTTAAGCAACCAGTGGACAGAGTGAATCTGAGATGTGTTGCTACCACCAGAGGAGCCACAGTATGGAGCAAAGGCCCGTGGGCGGCGAGAAGGCGGCAGAAAGGAGTGAGTAGAGGGTGGTGGGTGAGGAAGGAAATTGCAGGGTCCATGTGAAGAAGGCAGCTGCTTCTCATCAAGGAGACTGTCACCTTGCAGGAACTAGGGCCCAGTGTTTCCAGACCTCTCAATTTTTATGTGAGCTGTGCTGATTTTTGCATGTTGGCAAAGATTTCAAAATTTAGAAAAACATATGCTATGTATACTGAATAGAGTGTGTCCATGGGTCAGCTTCAGCCCGTAGACTGGTACTTTGCAGCTTCTGGCAGAGGACAAAGCAGGTGGTATGTTTTGACACTGGTGGCTGTTTTCAGGTGTTTTGTTACTCTGTTACTATCCATTGTTTTTGGTGAGATTTGGAATATGGTGGAACACCCAAAGATTGAGCAATGTCCCCTTACCTGGAGTTGTCAAACCTTAGTTGTTATGCTTCTTCTCCTAATTGAATTTATTGGGGTGACATTGATTAATAAAATTATATAGGTTTCAGGTATACACTTCTATAATACATCATCTGTATATTGTATTGTGTCCCATCTCAAATCAAGTCTCCTTCCACTGACATTTATCCCCCCCTTCACCCTCTTCTGCCTCCCCCACCCCTTTCCCCTCTGGTCATCACCACACTGCTGTCTCTGTCAGGAGGTTTTTTCTTTGCTTAATCCCTTCCCCTTTTCCTGCGCACCCCCTCACACCTTCCCCTCTGACAGCTGTCAGTCTGTTCTCTGTCTCTATGAGTCTGTTTCTATTTTATTTGTTAGTTTATTCTAATGCGCTTTAAAATTTTACAACTGATGTGGATACTTCTAATTAGAGGACTTTCATGCACACTGGCATATTTTTCTTTCAAAACAACTTTGGGAAATAGAAGTCATTATTATTTTGATTTATTAAATGAAATGATGCCCATCCAGGTCTGCTCTTTTCAAGCCTGGTATAACAAGTTATTATTTTGTAAAATACTTGTTGACCTCCCTGCTCTGTGGGGTCATTTCTAAGTTCAATGGAAACTGTTGGTATCTTTCTGGTCCATTAGCATCCATAGAAATTTGGCATATTCCCTAGGGTGGCATCTGTGGGATAACTGTGTCTAATGAACCCAATTTCAAACGTTTAGGGGTGAGTGGAACTGGCACGAACCAATCTTTACTATCTGAAAAACACTACACCCTTACCCTGTATTGCATACTTTAGGCTCAGCTTTTATAGATTTTAACGTAATTAAATTTTACTGTGGAAAGAATGCCTGAGTTCTACCCTCTTAGCCGATTTTTCAAATGTTCATTATATTATTGTCACCTAGACACACACTGTCACGCAGCAGATCTCTGAGTTTACTCCTCTTGCTTAACTGAAATTCTTTCTTTATTTATTTTCCTTTCTCTCAGATTTAATTTGTCATATATAAGGTTTTACGTGTTCGCTGTAACAGTTTGCACTAAAAGTCAGTAACATTATCTAAAATGCTGCCTGGCTGCATGGCGCGTTTGATGTTACCGCCCACAGGAAAAGGGAGAACAAGTGGATTTACAGTCACTTTCGGCCGGTTTCGATTCTGCAAGTGTTCTGGACTGAAATTTCATATTTGGGCTCACTTTTGATGCAGTCATTTACTCACTCATGGGTGTTTTTGGAACACTTACTTTGCACAAGATACCGTGGCAGGTATTAGATTTGTACCAGAGAACAAAGTAAATACAGGATTTTCCCTCATGGAGCTTACCATGTAGTGGGAGAAGCAGACATTAAATAATACTCATCAGATAAGTGTGTGGTTGTGAAATGCAGCACATGCTGTGAGGGTAAAGTATAAGAGAGATAAAAAAAAAACTTGTTACAGAATACAGACGCCCTCCGTGCAGAACTGCCCTGTTAGCCGAGACATGAGGGTTAAGCAGGAGTGAGATTGAAGATGAGAGAGATTTGGAAGCAGCAGGCACAAAGTTCCTCCAGCCGGAAGGTCACTAACATGTTCAAAGAACCGAAGGAAGGCCCGCGGGCTGGGGAAAGACGGACAGCACAGCAGAGACTTAAGATCGGAAAGGAAGACAGGGCCAGGTCGGTGGAGCCTGTGGTCAAGGTTGGGGCCTTGGCTCTTTGTCTTGAGGGCAAGGAGGACCCAGTAAAAAGTTTTAATCAGGGACTGACATGATTAGATTTGTCATTTTAAAACATTACTCTAACCAATGTGTGAAGAACAGATCGGAAAGGCCAGTTTTCTTGGGCATTGCAATGGTCCAGAACAGTGGACTGGGTGAAGGCAGTAGAAACAGAGAAATGGAAGGATCCCAGATACATTCGCATTGTTTTCCTTTTCCTTCACCTCTGCTCAGTACCACATACGTCTTCTGTTGGTTACAGCCCCAACAACCACCCGTCGCCCGACGACCACCACCACCACCACCACCACCACCACCGCCGCCATGACAACCACCACAGTCACACCTCCAACGACCGTCCTGACTACACCTGACCTCCCAGCCACACCACCGCTTTGGACAAGACTCACCACTGCCCTCACAGTGGCGACAACCACGTGCCCCCTGGAAACGCCAAGTGCCCTTCCTGAGGCAACCAAAAGTCTCCCGACCACTGAGCCTGCCACAGAAGAGCCCGTGTTCACTGCAGGTGCGCGGTACAGCTGGCCCGCCTGTCCCTTCTGCTGGTCGGATGTATAGCAGGTCCCTTGGAACAGAGTTCTTCTGCTGAAAGGGCAGCCCAGAGCCTTGCTCGTGTGTGTTTGGGGGTGAGGGGGGTTGTGTGTCAGTTTTCTGGGACTATCCTAACAGAAACCATGGACTGGGAGGCTTAAATAACAGAAATTTATCTTCTTACTATTCTGGAGGCTAGAAGTCCAAGACCAAGGTGTTGGCACAGTTGATTTCTCCCGAGGTCACTCTCCTTGGCTTATAGGTGGTCATCCTCTCACCCTGTCTTCACATGGTCTTTCCCCTCCTTTTTACCAAGACCCCAGTCATATTGCACTATGACCCATCCCAATGACCTCACTTTACCTTAAGTACCTTTTAAACACTCTATCTCCCAACAGTCATATTCTGCACTACTGAGGGTTAGGGCTTCAACACATAAATCTGGGGGGTGGGGCATAATTGAGTCCATAATGATGGCATGTGTGTGTATTCACTGAACTGTTTCTTCTCTTTGTTTTATTGTTTCCTGTTTTTGAAAAGCCAGCTTTTTTTTTTTTTTTTTTTTTTGGAGGTGGGGGGCGGGTGGGGATTCTCCAGTTGACCTCCCAGGAATCTTGCAGATGGTCACTGAAGAACCAGGTGATGTCAGACTCCAGTTCCATCCTGCCAGGGGTTAGGTCTCTGGCTGGGCCTTAGAGACTGGTTGAGGAAAAGCCTTGTCCAGATGCCATAAGATATTTTTTGATGGGGAAATGGTTCTACTGTCTTTCTTTCTTCTTTTTTTGTTTCTCCTGAATCTTTCTTGATCCTGCATCTTGGACCTCTCACTGTGTTACTAACAGGGGCTCACCAATGTTCCCACCATGTTTCCACCTCTGATTCTAAAGGATAAGATTGTTAGAAAACAGCCTGGTGAGGTTCCGGTTGGGTGGGCATCATCCTGCCAAGCTAAAGGTTTGATTCCCAGTCAGGGCACAGGTCAGGGTTGTGGGTTTGGTTCCCTGTCAGGGTGCATATGAGAGGCAACTAATTGATGTTTCTCTCTCACATCAATGTTTCTCTCCCTTTCTTCCTCCCTTCTTACCCTCTCTCTAAAAATAAATAAATAAAGTATTTAAAAAAAGATTACTAGAAAACAATCATGAGATAGTTGGAAGGCTTTCTTAAGCATTTCAGCTTTCTTAATAAGGCCTGGATCATTCAGACAGTTTTACAATATTCGACTGGCTAGTTCTATGATGCTCGGAATAGTCACCTGAAGCCCATGAACCCTAAACCAACCTACTGTCTTACATACTTTTTACTTTATTGGCCTTTAAACTAATCATCTTAAAATACCTTTGCATTCCCCCCTAGATTCTAAAAATTACTTGCAATCCTTGAAGAAAACTTGAAATATATAGAAAAGCACAAAAACAACTATAAAAAATAGGCCCAAGTCTCACCACTCAGGACACACACTTATTGTTTTAGGTGCCTTTCATCAGACTGTTTTCTCTTCCAGAATCAGAAACTTCCTTTCTCCCTAAGGTGACTTCTGGAGACACATCCAGAGGTATGTGGACACTTGCTCGCTCCTTCTTTCCTTACCTCTTAGACTGAGGGGAAGGAAACAGTGACCGCGGTGTCCTTGGAGCAGATGAGCAGGGAGGACTCGTGGACCCCGTGAGCCGTTAGGTCAACCTGGGACAAACTGATGTCAAGGCAGCATCTGTGGCACGTTCGTTCCTGTGGATAAGGGATAAACAGGAGAGGCAGAGGGTGGAGGAGGGAAGGAGGGAGGGGCATGTATTGATTGACTGATTGATTTGGATTCATTCATGCAGTTCTTCATGGCAGCACAAGTCTAGAAATTGGCATTTCTGCTCTAGGTTAAGTGGCGCCCAGCTGTCTCATTCTGATCCCGAGCCCACCAGTCTTCTGGGTTGAAACGCTCAAGGGGTGCACTCACGTGACTGGCTGCCTTTTTATAGTGGAGGGAGAACTCTTTTATTCATTTGTCCTTACATCCATCAAGCCTTTTTTAGGCATTTACTAGGGCCCGGGGACAGAGAACTCCCTACAGGTAAGGTAGGACTCACATCCGTGAGGCAAGCTAGAGAGAAGGGCCTGGGCTTGACTCCCAGTTGTACTACTCTTTGCTGGAGGTCCCTGGCCTCGGCATATTCCCAGGTTTGTTGCGGAGCTGTGTAACTTCATGCGCTTAAAGGACTTATATGAGTGCCCGGCACATTAGTAAAGCACTGAGATGGTGGCTGTTACCTTAACGGGACTTACAGTCAGGCAGAGGCAAACAGACATGGGGGGTGGGGGGTAAATGAACCGGTGCTTGTGATAGAACAGTCCAGGGAGGCAAGGTGATACCAGGTTCCTGTGCGCACTGTGGTGCCGCCCTGCCTGGGTTCAAAACCTGCCTCTCATTTGCGTGCCCCTCTGGGAAAGTTCCTAACTCTCTGGGCCTTGGTTTCCTCACTGATAAAATGAGAATAACAATAACAGCTTTCCTATACATGTGTCTTTTTCTGAGGATTACATGAGAAATGCTTGTATATCACTTAGAACAGTGTCTGGCATGTACTAAATGCTCAGTAAACATTAGCTGTGTTTTTTTAATGACAGCAGTCAGTTTTGGGGACAGAGGGACACCCAAAATAGGAAGGTAAGTATTTATCTAAGTTTTTTTTCTCTTTTCCTTTTTTTTTTTCTTTCCAGAGGCCAAAGGCTGGGTTCTCCAGTCAACATCCCAGGCATTGACATCGAAAAGGAGAGACCCAGGCATTTCTTCTCAGCCAAAGGGTAAGGGGCCGTGCACCTGTGAGCAGAGTTCTCCTTGGCCGTGGGAACAGTCTGGCGTCTGCCAGCTTGTCTTGGGATTGAGCTGTTCGGTTTCACTGTGGTCACATCCTACATCCTCCTGCAATCTGGGATGAAAGTGAAACATGCTAAAAGCATCAGTGCTGGTTTCTTCCCTTTCCCTCCTCATTTCTGAACCCCTCCCTCAGCGACTTCTGACTTGAAGCTAGGAATGCTAGTAGGAGAATCATCATCCGTTCATTTTTCAAAATATTATGAACGTATTATTATTGTTTTTTTAATCCTCACCCAAGGATTTGAGAGAGAGAGGGAGGGAGGGGAGACAGAGAGAGAGAGTGGTGGGAGGAGAGGAGGGGCAGAGAGAGAGAGAGATGTGAGATTAACATTGATCAGTTTCCTCTTGTACACGCCCAGACTGGGGATCAAACCTACAACCTTTCGGTCTATGGGGCAATGCTTCAACCAACAGAGCCACATCAGCCAGGGCCTACTAACTTATTTTAAATTATACAAATATTACACTAACACATTTTTGTGATACATAAAAAAAGTTAAAAACAAAGTTCCCTCTCTTTAATCCCATCCCCTCCTCTGAGGTCACCCTGGCTATCTTGAAGATGAACATTCTAGATCTCTTTCTAGTCCCTTATGTATATGTATAGAGATGGAAGCATACAGTTTGTTTTGTATGTGGATTTTTTAAAAAATGCTACCATTCTGTGTGCAGCCTTCTGCATTTTGTTTCATTCACCTCACATTATATATATGTATATGTATATGTATATGTATATGTATATGTATATGTATATGTATATATAATATATGTATATCAGACTGCCTTCTGCCTGAGTCCGTGCAGGTCTGCATCATTACACTAAACTGCTGTATAGTAGCTCATACTATGGATACTTATAGAATCCATTGTCCCATAGGGCATTTCAGTTGTTCCAAACCTTCATCGTTGTGAAGAGTCTGCAGTGGACAACCTCGCATGTGTGTGTCCCCTTAAGCGTTTATGCAAGTGTCTCTCTAGCCAGGGTGGTGCCCAGCGAGGAGAAAGGCTGGGCTGAAAGACGTGCAATTTTAAATTGAATAGCTATCACAAAATTGTCCTCCGGAAAGGCTGTGCCAACTCGTTTTCCTGCCCACAGAAGATCTGCTTTCCCATATCCTCCCTACACTTGACATGACCATTTGTTTAATTCTTTTCGATCTTCCTGAGAAGAAAAATGTCATCTTGTTCTTTTGCTGTTCTGGTTTGCACAGGGTTTGGGTGTCATTCTATGAGTTTATTCGCCAGAAGACGGCCGTCCTTTACCTCTGGGAAGGAGGCACTGTCATATCACTCACAAAGGCTCAGAAGATAGGATTGGAGGGGACAGGCAAGAGTGAGTGGAAGGGGCACAGTTCTGAAGGGAGACTATAAATCCAGATGAAATGTGAGGGTGAGCGAAGGCAGTGGAGCAGCTCTGGCCTGCACTAACTCATGCAGTGGGAAGACACGATCAGGACTTGATGTCCCTAACATAAGGGAAACTACGTCCCGGAGATTCAGACCTTCTCTGTCCCTGGTGCAGGATTAGGGTGGGGGCTGTTTTCTTTCGGAAGAGAAGGTGGCAACCAGAAAAGCAATGAAGGGCGGGCAAGGAGTTTTCAAAACGTCATCATTTATTCCATTTAAGTCTTGGAGTATTTTACATTGAATTGGGACTAAAATGTCATCTGTTGGTTTACCCTCTCCTGTGATGTTCCTGATCATTTTCAGTTCACTCGTCCGCGTTAGATTCCAGAAGAGAGGGAACGCTCACTCCCACACCCAGAGGCTGCACTGCGGAGGAGGAACTTGTAAGAGGGTGTGTTCGTCTCTGTGTTAACCTCTGCTTGTTATGGAACAAACCAGGGTTTGTTGAGCACGTACCATGCGCTGGCCAAGCTCTTGCCATGGGCCACTTCCTCCAGTCTCTCTACAGCAGATACATTCCCTATTTTAGGGAACTCTCCCAAGGCCACGCAGCTCTCAGGCACCAGGACAGGAAGTCCGGCTCGGGCTCCGTGCTCTTAGATTTTATTTCATCTTACCTTTTTTTCCTGCCTAAAATGAAAAATCTTGTTCTTTCATTGGCCATTCTCTCCTCCCACTGGTTTTGGCCATGGAACGCTTATAATGATAATTACCATCGGCTAAGGACTTATGTGTTAGGTGCTGTGCTAAGGGTTTATAACATGCATTTTCTTACTTAAATATCACAATGACCCTCTAGTCAGGCACAGATATTACCCCCCTTTACACATTAGAAAAAACAGCAGAAGACTAGAGAGTTTATTAGAGAAGTTTACACCTATTCAGGTCTTTCTTTGTTTTAACACCATTCATTTACACGCATAACCTCATTAGATTTTTCACAAAAGCCTATGAGACAGACACCATCATCACCTTCACTCGGGAGTTCATGAAGGTTATCACATGTCTGGGGAGTGACAGGCCTGGCCTTAGCCCATGTCTGCGCCACTATGGTGTCACTCTAGCGCCATGTTGTGCTGCCTCCCCCTGTCCCCTTGGAGGCTTTGATAGAATAAGGTCACTTCTTCACTTCCATGAAAGCGCTTTCAGCCCATATCAGAGGGCCTGCACGACTCTGTGGAGTTCTCTTTCCCTGGCTAAACATCCTCAATTCCCTCCTCATTTCTCCATGTAATTTGTGGATGGTAAAGCTTCTTTCATGATTGAGGCCTGGTTTAAATCCTTAAAGAGGATCTTGTCAGAACTACTATTCCCTAAAACGAGCATTACTCTAAAACGAGCAATCTCTCACCTCTACTCTTTGTGGAGTTCATAGATAGGATGGGGTGGGGGGAGAGTGATTTGCCCAAGATCACACAGCTAGAAACACCACCACCAACAATAACAATAAAAACCCTCATAGGTTCTTTCTGCAGCTAAAGGAAGCCTGTCACAGGAATACAAACTCTTATTCCTCCCCATACCTAGGAATTTAAATTGTTCCTTCTAGCCTGAGGAGTGATTCACGTTTGCTTGGCAGCAAGGGTGCATGTGAAATGGTTCCAGATTGTTCCCTGAAGACTCTGCCATCTCTGGGGGTAGGGACTCTGAAGGCAGGGGGAGGAGACCCACCTGGCCGTCGTTTCCTCAGTAAAGTCAGGTGGCCTGGAATTAAGTCCTTTCCTGATTAGTCCTCAGGCTCCCTTTGCCCGGTTCAGTAACACCCCAAATTCTTTCTTTCCAGTCCTTTCTTCCCACAGTCTGCAGGTAGCTTAGGGCAAGGGCTGAAGGAGCTGCACCCCATGTGTGGGAAAGGCTCAGGTTACATCTCAGCTTTGCCATTTGGGACTGGATTCCCCCCCGCCCCCACCCCACTTTCAGAATTTCAGGTAAATGACGTTTTCTATCCTTTTGTAAATCTCAGTTTCCTCAACTTATAAAATTGAAATACTAGCGGTCCTTATTTTACAGGGCTATTAAGTGAGGGAATATGTGAGGAAAATGCCCAGCCCACAATTACTGGCTAGTCAACGCTAGTCACTGGGACGGACTCCTATGTCCTCTCTTACGTGCTCGGCTGCTGGTCCTGCTCACATGCTCTCAGCTTTAGTTCAGAGCGGCAAGGTAACGAGAGGCCACTTCCAAAAGCTCCCAGCTGACTCACCATTCCTTATAAGCACACAGACACTTTTTGGTTTTATTTTGTTTGGTTTTTTAACTGCTGATTGCACCAGGGAAACAGCTGATGAGTGACAAAATTACAAACTTGGGGAAGTTACGAAAGCTTTAAAATTGTAAGGTCAAAATTCTCAACTTACAATTAGAATAAAGCTGAGATTCTGAAAGCTTTTCACAGACTCCTTTGGCTGTGGCTCCACAGAACTCTTCATGATTGCTTTTGTTCTGTGGGTGGACGTCTTCAGTCTTCCGCTGCCTCTTGCTGGCTTTGTCCTCACATCGCTCCATCTCTGGAAGCGACACTCTATAATTTAGGCTTAGAAACGAAGTTATGGCTGAAAAAGAGCTGTGGCCGTTTGCTGCGCAAGGGCTTCCAGATTTGTGTTTCTTATTCTATAAGACACTTCCAAGTATATAGCTTCTACTTCCACCATCTGAAGAAGCCCCACCCAGGGGGACAAGTCTTCACCTCCATATAGCTGCCTGGAATAGAGCTCAGAGATGTGGGGTAATTTTCATAAGATCGCACAGCTAGACAGAGTGAGGGTGGGGACTCACACCTAACTCTTAAGGGTTTTAAGTTGTGTCCATGAACTCTGGGGGACCAAAGGGTTGTTGGGTATGTGGAAAACTGGGAAACTGAGGGCAGAACAGGCCACAAGTTAAGAGGCCTTCCAGTGAGTTCGGAAGACAGCTGAGACCAGAGGCCAGTTCTCCCGATGTCAGGCACAGGTGGCCCTTGTCTCAGGACTGGCAGCCCCTGTCTCTCCACAGAGCTTCCCTGAGGGCAGGTTTTCATGTTTGATCCTGAAGCATCAGGATTCACTCTTCCCAGCCCCCAGATGAGTCATTACACCCATCGCCAGCATGAAGTCAAAGCTGTAGAACAATTTCAAATTGAACACACCCGAATACACATGAGCGCTTGGCTGTCAATCCAGTAAAATTGGAAAAAATAAACGTTGCTCTGGTAATAATAACATTTTTCTTTTCTTGAGATTTTTATAGTAACTTTTTTTTTGGTTCCAGGGTTAGGATGGTGAAGAAGGGGGGAAAATATGCTTTTAAGAACATTTGTTCTATTATTGTTTTTTTTTCTTTTTAGTTATACAAAGCCAGACTGTGTGTCACAGTCCAGAGCAAGCTGGCATTCTGTGGGATCCTCAGAGGAAATGGGTTTTCTATCTTTATTCTGGCATTTGGATTGCATATGTGGATATTTTGGAAGACCTTTCAAATCTGTCATGCATTAACCATGGCTTATCTGGTCATTTCTCTGTCCACAGCACAGGACATAGAAACGTAAGTCAGCCATGACCTCTGTTCTTAAAAAGGTCTCACTTGAGTAGTACAGGCAGGCCTGGATATAATGATTAGTTGTCCAATGTGCTTTGTTTTGGATAGAAGTATGAAAAAATGCGCTGGGGCCCCAAGGAGGAAAAGACAGATTCTGTCTTGGAAAGGAGGGCCAGAACAATTTCAGTGTGATCTTGGAATTGGTTCTTCAAGGACAAGACCATTCCACTGAAGAAGGAATAGGGAGGAAGGCCAGCATGAGCAGAGACAGGGGGACTTGATAAGAGCATGAAATCCTTGGAGAGCGTTTAATAGTCCAGTTAAATTTCATGGAGACAGGAAGCTGGTCGTGGTCAAGCTTCTTAAAGGACTTGACTGATGGGCTGAAGGACTTAGATTTCATTCCAGGGTCATAAAGAACCGTTCTCGGTGTTTTGAGTGGGGAATGACATTTCCAGTTCTGCTGTAGGGAAGATTGCTGTGGCAGCAGTGTGGAGGGTGTCGGAGGGGAGCAGGCCTGGAGGTGGAGAGCTGGCTCCCCAGGGGGTCCCTGCAATAATTCAGGCTGAGGCTGAAGCTGAGTGTCTAGACTAGAACCAGGGCAGCAGTGACAGCAGAGACAGGGCAGGGTCAGAGCCCTTTAGGAGTGAGAACCAAGAAGACTTGGTGACAGAAGGAAGGGCACGGGATGACTAATCCTCCATACTTTGGAGACTGGATCGATGTGTAGGTTATCTGGTAAAGGCACCCCAGAGGAAGAATGACATTTATTTGGGAGGTCTCGAGTTTGATGTGCCTCTGGGATGCCTCACAGGCAGTTCGAAATGTGGGGGCTGGGCTCATTTAGGGATGTCTGGGTGGGATGGGTGTCTTCGATGGTTGGCACCTACCTCAGATCAAATAGTGATTACTATGATGACTCACAGTGTACGTGCTAAATAGGGACTTGCCCCTGTGCCAATACTTTCATACACATGATCTCAGAAGCTACAGTTCAGGGCTATGGATACAATTTTGGGAGTCACTGGTAATAAATGGCACTAAATGAGTGCTTCTGATATGCCAGGGCTGGGCTCGGTGCTTATATTTTTATTTTTATAATATATTTTATTGATTATGCTACTACAGTTGTCCCATTTCCCCCCCCTTCATTCCCCTCCACCCTGTATATCCTCTCCCACCCACATTCCCCCGCTTTAGTTCATGTCCATGTGTCATACATATAAGTTCTTTGGCTTCTACATTTCCCATACTATTCTTGCCCTCCCCCTGTCTATTTTCTACCTACCATCTACGCTACTTATTCTCTGTACCTTTCCCCCCTCTCTCCTCCTCCCACTTCCCTGTTGCTAACCCTCCATGTGATCTCCACTTCTGTGGTTGTGTTCTAGTTGTTTGCTTAGTTTGCTTTTGTTTTTGTTTTAAGTGTGGTTGTTAATGATTGTGAGTTTGCTGTCATTTTACTGTACATATTTTTTATCTTCTTTTTCTTAGATAAGTCCCTTTAACATTTCATATAATAAGGGCTGGGTGATGATGAACTCCTTTAACTTGACCTTATCTGAGAAGTACTTTATCTACCCTTCCATTCCAAATGAAAGCTTTGCTGGGTAGAGTAATCTTGGATGTAGGTCCTTGCCTTTCATGACTTGGAATACTTCTTTCTAGCCCCTTCTTGCCTGTAAGGTCTCTTTTGAGAAGTCAGCTGACAGTGGTCTGGGAAATCATTTGTGGGTAACTGTCTCCTTTTCTCTTGCTGCTTCTAGGATTCTCTCCTTCATTTTAATCTTGGG
>PVIA01011234.1:0-45943 GCA_004024845.1 Tonatia bakeri
TGTTAAGTTCACCAACTTTTCCACCAAGAGTGGGGACACAGAATGAAAGACAGCCGTCAATCAGGGGTAGTGTGTTCGTTTTCTGTTGGATTTGAGCAAATGTGTATGTGACAGGAAGAATAAAGTGAAGAGAGTGAAAATCCACCAACATGGCTTTTGTCTCCACAGCCGAAAGAGTGAAACAAGAGAACCTGAACCTTGTTCGTCTGTGTTCCCACTTCCTTCCGGGTATGTCCTGCTTTCCATTCTATATCTTTGCAGTAGCTCAGGGTAGAGGTAGAAGGGGGATAGTTTCTAAATCAAATAATAAAAATATGATAGTTACTAGGAAAAATTTTATAGAGAATGGCAAACATGCTGATCCAATTGGATCAAACCCGCACTCGTGAGGGCTTGGTTTTTCTGTGTATACATTTGTCTTAGAGAGTTAAAAAATAATTCTTACAATTAAAGATGGTAATTAGGTATAAAACACCCGTTTGAAAGGATATATGCTCCCCTGTGTTCACTGCAGTGTTATTTATTGTACAATAGCCAAGATTTGGAAGCAGCCCAAGTGCCCATTATTAGATGAGTGATGAAACAGCAGTGATACATTTACACAATGGAATACTACTCAGCCATAAAGTGAAGGAAATCTTACCCTTCGTGGCAGCATGGATGAACCTGGTGAGTATTGTATAAGTAAAATAAGCCAGGCAGAGGAAGACAAGTAACCATACGATTTCACTTTTATGTAGAATCTAAAGAACAAAACTGTAAACAATATAGATACACACTTATAGATACAGAAAACAGACTGACAGATGTCAGAGGGAGGGGGGTTGGGGGGCTGGGTGAAAAGTGAAGAAATTAAGCAAAGAAAAAATCTCATAGATGCAGACTACAGCATGGTGATTACCAGAGGGAAAGGGGTTGGGGGAAGGTAGAAGAGGGTAAAGGGGGGATAAATGGTGATGGAAGGAAACATGACTTGGGGTGATGGATACACAGTACAGTATTCAGAGGATGTATTACAGAATTGCACACCTGAAACCTGTATAATTATATTAACCAATGTCACCCCAATAAATTCCATTTTTTTTAAAAAGGGAGGACATTATGATACATGCCACCACCTTGATGGACCTTGAAGACACTATGCTCAGTGAAATAAGCCCATCACAAAAAGACAAATACTGTGTGATTCTACTCATAGGAGGTCCCTAGAGTCTTCAGTGTCATAGAGACAGGTAAGAGGGGAGTCATGAGGGATGGGGCAGGGGCACAAGGAGTTGTTTAGTGGGGATAAAGTGTCAGCTGGAGAATATGGAAGCAGTGATGGAGATCATGGTGGTGTCGACCACACAACAATGTAAATGTGCTTAGCACCACTGAACAGGGCATTGAAAAATAGTTAACGTGGCAAACTTCATTGTGCATATTTTACTGTGATAAAAATATCCATAAAATAAAAAGAAAAAGTAGGCCAGGCCTTACAAACAGAACTGGGGTGAGTTGTGCTCACGCTACCCAAACTCCTACTTTCATGAGGCCTCTGGACATGCAGCAATGAGAAGCCTGGGGCCTGATGCCCATTGAGCAGTCTTGGACAAGCCTGGGTTCTCTTCTTTCTACCTTACAGGTATATTAAGAAAACCAAATGATGCCAGTGTGTGGAGTCGCCATTGTGTGCAGGTGCAGAGAGTTGTGTGCAGGTGCTTCTCACACATTTGAGGACAGCTGAGCAGGGCCACCTGATGCACAGCCACCTGCAGCTGACAGATGGGGACCCTGCATGGCGACCCTGCATGGCGACCCCGCCTGCCAGCAGTACCAGAGTCGCCTATGAATGAGCCAGCTGAGAAGTGCCAAACAGCACTCAAAATGGTGGTTTATTTTAAATGTTTAGATTAATAAACAATTTAACCCCAAACAACTGACTCCATATAATTGTGATATCAAAAGAAAATTGTAGAATTTACTTTCTAAAGTAATAACTCCTAGGGCTGTGTTGGTGTGTGTCCATTGCAGGACACACATTAGAAGCAGATGGCATCATTGCTCAAGGCTGTCAGTGTCTTTAACTTCATCTGCAGGTAGGACCAAAGGTCTAAATTTAAGGTCTTGAGGTTACAATGAAAAAGTCCCTTCCCAGGGCATGTGCATAGACACACACAATCACATTTATACACACTCACTGACAATCCCTGATACACACCGACATTCACACATTCACCCTCACATCCATTTACAGACCTCTCTGTTGTGGGGGGCTGGGGTTGATGCCCATCACGGCCGTACCTGGCATCCCTGCACCCATGACTGGTCTCAGGGAAGGTGTCCTGCTCACTCCCCAGATTTGGCCAATGTCAAGATCTCCTGCTTCTGAAACATTATCAACAGTTTGCTTGGGTTTCCTTAAACTCCTTCCTGGTGCAGCTGTTCCAGCTGAACCACAGCACACCGGTGTGCCCCTCCCCCAGACTAGCAGGCCGCTGTGTGAGATGATGAGCAGCATGACAGTTGCAAAATAAAAAAAGAGAAAGGGACAGAAAGTCATCAAACCCACATTTCATAGGATCATTAAGAGCTCTTAAGAAAATGCTGAGCTCTGTAGAATCTTCACGTCCCAACCTCTCCTTTATGGATAATTTTCTTTTTTTCCTTTCTGTCACATGAAATGCATCTTTGATGAGAGGAGAGAAAACAGCCCCAATCCTGCCACTGGCTGATGGGAGGGAATGCAGCCCAGTTTCCTCCTTGGGGACAGGCCTGTGAGTGTTGAGGCTGCCCTAGCAGACTCCCTGTCTATCTCCTTTCATGTGAATTTACTAGAACAGGTCAGTGCTGTAGACTCAGATGTAGGACCATGTTTCCAACACAGCACAAGGCACGGGCAGCATCACTGTAGCATAGGCAGACTGACACATTAGTGACAGTAGCAAGAAAGACAGGATACTTGCTGACATTTACCATGTGTCCAGTGTCATAGTATGGGCTTTCCATGAATTGACTTTATTTAAACCTCAAACAGCCTTATGTTGTAATGAGTTATTACCCCACTGGACAGATGCAGAAATTGAGGGTTAAATATCTTTCTCTAAAATATCTTTCTCATATCTTTGATCTCTAAAGATCAAAAGTAGAGGGTGGAGCCTGACCTCTTCCCCTGAGGAAAGTAATAAATGCACATGTTTAACATACAAAATAGTGCAGAGGGCTGATTAGACAGGGAGAGAGATGGAGGGAAGGAGAGAGATGGATGATGGGAGGAAGGGATGAGGAGGGGAGGCAAGGGGAAGGGAGCAAGAAGAAAGGAGGGGAGGAGCCCACTTGCCCACCTCCCCACCTCCAATCCTGCTTCTCAGAGGAACCCCTTCAGTTGGCTCTGAGGTCATATCTCCAGGGGTCACCTCCATACCTTTTGATTAACCTAACACACCTTGACCAGCTTCAGTGCTTTTCCTGCTGACAGGTAGGGATGTGGATCACCCCAGCTCCCAGTACAGTCACATCAGAGTCTAGCATATTTGCAGGTGTATCTGGAACAACCATAGATTCATAGCACTTTCCCCTAATGAGGGAGGTTCCCTTGATGCCCCACCATGCATATGAAGGTGGCCACATGGTCGCCCTCCTCCCCCAACCTCTCCGCTGCCGATGACAGACAATTCACCTTGTTAAGGTTGACAGTCCTTACAGTCTGGTGCTTTGCGTATAGAGTTCAGAAAGTTGAAAACCAATTAACCTGAATTAGTGTAGCTAATCATTGTAATAGACACATCTCAAAATGGAGAGTGGCACAAACACAATCATTTGTTTCCTGTGTACCTGCTTGTGAAGGTAAACAGGTTTGTGAGCAGCCACACGGGACCCCAGATGCAAGGCTCTGCCTCCCTGGCCCTGTGAGTTCCACAGCCATCCTCAGTCATCCCATTTCGGCCACCGTCAGGAGGACCCCTGCAAGGTCCTCGCATGGGTTGTGGCTCCTGGTCACATGACCTCCCAGGTGGGAAGTCCCCTGGCTGGCCAACCTCCTGAAGCTTGTCACACCCCCACACCCCTGTATCAGAGGACTGAGTGCTGACCTGCCTCTGGGTTGGACTTTTTCTACTCACAGGAGAGATCCTAGTGCCAAACTCAGGAGTGTTTCTTACTACCAAGCATTCAGACCCTTGTTTTCCCTGAACCAGACTGGGCTGTGTATTTATTATGGAGTGTTTCCCTAGGGTTTCTAATTGCCTTTCCCTGTTGTGAGAGCAGAACTTCCAACTCTCATCACATGCTCAGATCGTGCTCAGACCCACTCTGTTTCCTCTGTGCTGGGTGTGCTCTCCTGCTGCCTCTGGTTGGGCTAGCAGCCCCGTAGTTGGACCAGAACTTCTTGTCTCACTTTGGAGCAGCTAGTGGTCTTTTTCCTTCATTCTCCACCTTCTGTGGCCCCCACTTCCCACCCTCTTGGATTTCATTACCAAGTCTGTGGGCATGCCTCCCCCGCCCAGGAACATCTCTCCTAGGCCCACAAGTGGTGTGCTCCTGTGTAACTGGCTGCACACCAGCCACCCAGATGTGCCCCGGCTCCATGGCATTGGACCTCTGACACCTTGGACCCTGATGTTTCATCCTTTGCACAAAGCAACATGAGGCTGGCGTGATCTCAAGTGCCTCTCACAGGTAGCCCAGAAGGCGGCAACCAGAGACTAAATCCTATGGAGTGTCTATCATGTTTCTGTACTGTGAGAACACTTCTAGCAACCGTCCCTACCTTCAGAGCTACTCAACAACAGAAGGCCACTTAAAGCTGTAGGTGGATACCTTAAAATGATATGAGTATCTTTAAAAAGATATTCAGACACACCTGTATGTGTTTCACAGTCCACATGCAGACACTCTCCGGGGAGAACAACCATATTCTACCCTGCTTACTGCATCTCACTTTCAAAGCTCTGGGCCTGATTTAATGTCTGCAGTGTCTCAGATATTTTGACAAGTGTTTCCTTATCACTTGTCTGATTTGCACCCAAATACTATAGGCGTCTTCAGGGGCAGTTGAACAGTTCACTCGACAGACTCCTGGAGCTCGTGCACGTGCCTGGCACTGTCCTGGGTGCTGGGAATCGGTAAAGCCGCGCTCTCTCCAGACCGCACGGTGAGTGCACGTGAGGAAAGTGCACAGAACTAGTTTTGCGCGGTGGCAGTGTTGTAGCCCATGAGGTTCATCCGAGGCGCGATTACTGCTAATTGAAAGTGCACAGAACTAAATACTCATGCACAAATGGGTAACAAGAGAACCAGGGAATCTGCCCAGCGTCGTTGTTGGATCCTGACAATGTCGATATCCTGGCTGTGGGATTTCTATGTTATTATTGAGGGAAACTAAGAGAAACTAAGTCAGAGAGTATAATCCTCTCTATATTATTTCATACAAGCAATGTGAATCTATAAGTATATCCAAAAATGTAAAAAAAAAAAAAGTGGGGAGCAGGGGACCCAGAGTTTTTTGCCTTGTCCCAGAGATTCTGTCCCAGGAGGTTTGGCTGGGGCCTGAGCTGGGTGTAAGGAACTGCCCCAGGAACCTGGTGGTCAGTGGGTCCTAGGGCCACCACCCAGAGTACCAACCTCCACAGCTTTTGTCTCCTCCTCCAATCACAGGAGGTTCCAGTTCCTTTAATAAAGCTGATGTGTCTCAGTCACTTCTAATGTGATCACTAAGGTGAACGGCTTCTTCACCTTATCACCTGCTTTCTTAAAGGAGTCTCCATTTTAACCATCTCAGAAATGACCAGGCAGACAGTGCAGTCCGGCACAGTGACCCTCTCCTTGCATCCAACCGCATCTAACAAGTGACACAGATGGGCCTGGTATGCCATTCACAGAAGGCTGAGTCAGGGTCCTGTTGGCAGCAGATTCACCTCTTGGCTCCTTGGCTGGGTCCTGGTGGTTGTCGCAGGCACAGTGCCCATGAATGATCCTACTCAAGGACGTGCAATGATCAGAGGAAAGGCAACTTAATCAGGGGGAGTGTGTCCTTCCTAATTATCTGCAGATCACAACTGCAGAAGTGATACTCAGATACTCTGTCAAAGTTAAGGGATGATTAATAATTTTTCTCTGTGTACTTGATAGAGTGGTACTCAAAATTATGGTAATAATAATATCTTGTCTTCCTATGCTCTCTCTTTCCAGAGATGGCGCCAGTTTATCTTTCAGCAGGGCTGTGAGAAGGGAAATTTAATGCTGGTGGGTGAAATCAACATGCCTCATTTTTAAGGGGTTAAACAAAGCTGAGAGACAGAAAGTGACTCATCAAAAGTCTGACACTCAGTGGTCAAGCCTGGGAGATTCTAATTGCCCATTAAAGACTCTGCCCTTTAGGGTAATTATGTTGAGTTGTCATAATGAACATTTCAGCATCAAAATCCAGTGAAATCTACTTGCTCCTTGTGTCCCACAACGTGGGTCAGGGAGCCACATGGCTTGTTCTTTCCACACATTTACTCAGGGACTCAGGGCTTCTCCAACATGTGGCCCCACCAAGTGCCCTGGAGGCCTGCTGACCCTCTGCATTCAGTTGGCAATGAGCACAGAACACAACAGCGTGCAGGATGGATGGATGGGTGGTATCAGGAAGGCCTGGAAGGAGCCACTCATGGCTGTTCCCACCTCTGGCCTGACCTGAACTGCAAAGCAAGAGAGGCTTGGAAATGCAGGACAGTCCAAACACCATGCATCTCAGAAGTCAGGAGAGCATACCCATCCTCTTGCCCCTGTATCTGTGTGGCCAATTCCATCCACCTTCAGGAAAAATATCTAGAGAAAAGAATAACAGTATGTCATGGCAACCAATATAGCACTTCAAAGGATTATGAGAATAGAAAACACTGTCTACTTATTTCTAAAGTAAGTCTACTTGCTGTCCAGACCAACTTTCTTCCTTCCTGTTTTCCTTCTTCCAAAAAATACATCATTCTGGAGCCACCTAGATGGGGCAGGTCCACAGCCAGCCATCCCCACACTGATGACAACCATGAGCTTGGGACAGAATAGGAAAGACTGGTAACTGCGGATTCTGGCAAGGAAGCATCAGTGAGGAGACCAGCACAGTGGTGACCTGACTGGTTTTCCCTCCTTAATACCAGCTTTGTCCTAAAGGCAATGAGTCGCAGCACTGCTCCATGGGCAGGACGGGAACGACTCAGAGAGGACTGGACAAAGGGCTTGTTAGAGCCAGAGTGGGGACTGCCAAGGACCCTTTTCTCTTCTTTCCTGGTTCTGCTCCTACCCTGAAGCTGCAGCTGTGCTGGCGTGTAATCTCCTAAAATGTTGATGAAAAACCCATCTCTGGCAAGAACCTGGGAAAACGGGTTCCTGTACTCCAAAGAATTTGGAAACATCCTGCTTACTTTTTCCCTCTCTTTCTCTTGCCACTTTGTTTTGAAAACCACCGTTATGGAAGCTATAGTATAGTGCATGAGGCTGGAGGGGAGAGGAATCTAAGATTCTGAGAGAAACCAGAGCCTCTAGCCAACAGACGTGGTGTAGGAGAAGACAGGAGTGGGGCCCACATGGAACACACCCCAGAGGCCAGCACCGACTGAGCCAGAACTGTCATCTAATCATAATGTTCCCACAGGCTTACACAGTGGTCCCTCAACCTCTGCCATTAAGTGGTGGGAAGACAGACCATGAAACCCTGTCCACTAGGGGCAACACATTACTAGCTTCACCTGAAGTTTGAGGGAGAAAACAATTGAGTTTAAATGGGCACAGAGGTCAAGCAGAAGAAGGCCAGAGCTCCAGAGCCCCAGCCTGCAAACCTGCCATGCCCTGGATTCCAGTTTTGAGAACAAGTTTATTTGTGCAAATAAATCTATTTTTCTTTTGCATTTGCATTTTCTTTCTTATAATCCTATGTTAAAGACCAAATTTCTTGTCTGAAAGGTAAACATAAGCTAGTGAAGAGCAGCTCTCAGCCCTCAGCGTGGCTGGGGAAGGGAGATGCTAATTCACATCAAGTTCCAGAGAGGGCACAGCCCAGCTGGACCTCAGCACCACCTTCCCCGTGGAAGACCAGGTTCAGTTTTGTGGGGTTGGTGCCGTTAAATGGGTGTGTCAAGTAGGGTTAGCCAGTGCCTGCTGATGGCACACCAATCCTGGTTCATGTGCTAAATGTGGAGATACTGGGACCAAATCCATGCCCCTGCGATACTATCCAGGTGTGGCACCCTACTTTTCAGTCACGTGGGCTTTACTGAGCTCATCCAACATTCTGACAACTCAAGGAAAGATTCTGTTCCTGTCGTCATTGTGGGGAGGGGACGGGTATGAGTAACAGGCCTCCTCAAGGAATGACTCCACGAGTCCTCCATGATACCTCCCCTTCCGTGACATGTGGGATAGGTTAGCACGGAGTCACACTCATGGATAGGAACTAATACCTGTGCATCCGTATGGTCCCCTTTCTGCCCTTCTTCCCAGTGAGAATTTGCTGGGGGAGAGACCAGAACTTTCTGCCAAATTCCATTGTGTTTGAGGCATTTATAGAGTATGGCACATGTAACCGGCTCACAGAAGCCTTCAAACTCCTGAGGTTTGCTCGCCTCTGCTCCCCCTCTGCAAGTTCCCTATTCCTTATGCATTGGATCACTTCATGAGTAAAACCATTACTGGCATAGGGGATAGGAAATGCCAGCCAAAATGACCTCAAAGTAAAAGCAAATTAATATGCACCCTGACTTGATGTGTCTTTGAAGTCAGCCCACCTCTGACTACACACAGGTCTCACTTGAGAACATTTTAATATTACTTCTTAATAGCAATTTCTTTGACTTTATCACCGTTAGACCCACCTGCTATCAAATGACCAGAGAAACGTGAACTTTCTCCACCGGGGGGCATCTCTCTGACGGCACTACAGGCAGAGCTGGGACACGATGAATTGCAGGGACAGCAGGAGACAGCTGCCTTGCACTGCACAGTGGCAGGAGCGACGGACTGAGTACTTTTCGTTAATAGAGCCTGCATCCTGCCCAGTGCCATACCAACGCCCTTTAAGCACAGTCGCTTAATTTATTGTTGCTAGCAGTTAAGCGGACTGCAGCTTAATTTGTGGTGTGAGGTCAGCTGAACTTCACTCTGCAATCTTCACTCTGCTCTGTGGATTCAGGCCTATTTTTCGGTTCCAAGGCAGTGATTTAAATTCTTTTTTTTTTTAATCCTCACATGAGGACACTTTTTCATTGCTTTTGGAGAGGATGAAAGGGAGAAAGAGAGAGAAAGAAACTTCAATGTGAAAGAAAAGCATTTATTGGTTGCCTCCCACATGCACCCTGACCAGGAATCAACGCCGCAGCCTTTCAGTTACAGGACAGTGCTCCAACCAATGGAGCTGTCCAGGCCAGGGCTAGAATTCTTTCTTTTGTAACAATAAATAAATTAATTTATCCAAATAAGGAAAGATAAATAAACTAGAAATCTGTCTTACTTATAAGAGAGAGGACAAGAAGGAAGAATTTGATTTATATACCAGAACAATTTACATTATGCAGGGTGCTGATTTTGTGGTTATAATTTTAAAAGTGAGTTAGAAAACCCTTTGGCTGCTGGAATGGCTATGGGATGCATGCTCGGCTACTGGAAATCTTTAGAGCATTCACTCGACTACCCTGCACAATCTCCTGATTTCAATAAATTAGAAAGCAGATGAACACATGTAAAACTAAAATTTTGTTAAAACTAATTTATTTGGTTTTTCTGAGTCTTGGCCATGATAACCAATGTCAATTATCAATGTTTTTGCAGATGGAAGCAAGAGGTGCTAGGGTGAAATTCTGACTAAGGAAGATTGAATTCTGATGCATTTTTATTATGACAAAAATAGATGGGGTGAGTGTCTTCTTGGGTGGCTGAGATGGGTCAAGTCTCTGATGTCTTTTCATCTCCCACACCCACCCTTTCCTCTTCCACTCCGTCCCTCTCTGATTTCCTGAAACCCCACCAATCCACACAGACTGAACCATTTCCTGTAAGTAGTACAACAGCCCCCTGGCTGGTCCTGTTTATCCCTTGCCGTCTGAACAGGTAAAAATGTCTCTCTAACCCATGCCCCTGTGCTTGGAGCGCATGCACAGACCCTCTCATGCCTTGATGATGGTGCCCAATCAGCTTTCTACACGTCTCTAGCTCCATCTTGAGATACCCCTGAGCAGAACCCCTATTTCCTGCCCCAATATCTACTTTTCCTGTTTCTGGTTCCAGACTTTCCCCAGATGTCATCATTTGCTTCTTTGCCAATCAACTTTATTCTCTCTTTTGAAACCCTTCATATTTTGCACCTATTTGAATTCTATGTGGGATTAAACCAGCTGTCCACCAGTGTCTGTATCATCTAGTGTCTAAGAAAAACCCGAGCCAGACAGTAAAGTGATAAAAACAGAGTTTACTCAGGAGTAAAAGTGGAGAAAAGAGACATCAGGCCCCACTGTGAGCACAGCATGGGCAAGTGGGAACTTACAGAGAGGAGCAAGTGGGGTCGGTGGATGGAAAATCACTAAAGAAACATTGGGATTGAGGGAAATTGGGGTAAAGTGGGCCAGTAGGATGCTGCTGAAGGCAGGCTGGGGAGTCAGACATCACCAGGGGATGGTGGAGGTATGGAGGTTGGTCACATGGGGAGAATGGGGGAGTCCAGCTAAACCAACACAGCAGGGTTCTTGCTAAAACTGGACAATGCAGAGATGAACACAGAAACCCCAAAGTGGAGGCCTCACTGGAAAGTGGAGGGGAGCCTGCATAGATTCTGGTCAAGGAGGGAATTCCTGTCACTAGGCTGTGGGTTCCCTAAGGATGGAGACTACGTCACATTTTTCTGTACCCATGCCCCAAGCCAAACGCAGTGGCTGGCACTGGCAATTCCCACCATGCCTTCATAAGAGCAGGTTGTGATTTGCGCCCCACTCACTGTCCCTGGCCCTAAGGCAGCTCCTCCCAGATGGGCACCAGACATGGGCTGGGAGGCTGGCATGGCTGAGGCTGCAGGCATTTAGGGAACAGTGGCTGAAGTAAGGGAATGGCTGTGCTAACTCGTCACCACCTTGGTCAAGGAGAATAAAGCTAAGCCGATGGTGGGGAAAGCTGAAACCAGAAGGGAAAGGTGGGAAGGGGTCCCTTGTGGGAGGAGCCAGAGATATTTTACTAGGCCATTGAAGACACAGAAAGCGTGTTTAAATGCGCCTGCAGTGGGCCTGCAGGTGCCTAAGCCAGTGTGTGTAGCTCCAAATACAAATCAACACTGACCCAATACAGCAGAAACCAGGAGAGAGCCCTCATCAGTTTACCTTGAAACAGATTCCACTTTTGCACTCACACACCACTTCGTAGAAAGAAAACAGTTGTCCCTATGATTTGCGACACAAAGAGTTCCAGGTGGTTGTTTCACAGCAAGCCCTGGGTAATTACCGGCCTTCATCAGGATAACCTGGACATTATTTGGTAACAACCACCCCCCCCCCCCCCGCAGGGGCTCCACAGGCTCCAAAGGGCATTCCCCACCATGGCCTTGAGTGATGGTAATGAAGGCAGTCGTCCAAGTAATGGTAACACAGCTGACTCTTGAAGAATGTAGGTTTGAACTTATGAATTTTTTTCAATAAATACCTGCTCTATTTTTTATTGCCTTTGGGAGTCTGCAGATATGGAAGGTGGACAGTCTGCATTGCTCTATGCATTGTATATGTAGGGAACCTAGGCATTCGTGGATTTTAGTACCTGAAGGGAGTCCTGAAACCAATGCCCTGGAACCAGATACCAAGGGACAACCTAAGTTTGGGGGAGTCAAAAATCACATAAAGATTTTTTATTTTGAGGGAGGTAAGCAGCCCCGGCCCCAGTGCCATTCAAGGGTCAAGTGTACTATCCTGGTAATAACTTGTCAAACAGTTACCATTTCTCGAGGTTCTGCCTTAGGCTGGACACTATTCTCTTCTCATCAGTTACAACATTAAGCTTGATAACACCATTATATAAGTAGATACTATTATGCCTACTTTATAAATGAAGAAACTGAGGCACTTCTGAAGGTGAGTCACTTTCTTACAGGGACACTTAGAGTAGGTGGCAGATATAAAACCTGAGCAGAGGTGTGACTCGGACCCCAGCTCTCAAAACAGTGGTGTTGAACTGAACTCACACCATGACCCTGCAAGGTAGGCAGAGCAAATTTCATCCTCTGATGCCAAGGAAAATACTTGCTCAGGGGAGTCACACAACAAGGACATGGAGAATCTGACCCAAAAGCCCACTTCTTTTTCTATTTAGTTTTCTATCTCCTTCACAGCTGCACCTTGTGTGGTGTGGGCTCTGGAATGCTTCTGTCCCACAGAGGACCACAGTGGGGACTGTGCCTTTCTGACCTGGGATGTGTCTTATGCACAAGAAGGGAGGTTTAAGGATAAGGATTTCGCCAGATGGAAAAAAGGTGTCAAATGGAACATCTCCACTTTGAAGGCTAGTCATCAGCTCCTTTGGCCACTGGCTGGGGACAGTCTGAAGGACTGTTTCAAAGAGCTTGAGAGAAGGGTGGCTGGCTTGGCCGTCCCCACCATAGCTTGCTTCCAGGACATTCAAGGTGCATCACTATCTCTTAGCAGTGATTTAAGTGGCCAGGCTCCTGTCCAGATCCCAACAGATGCCTGCCTCACAGAACCTATGATGGATTCCACCTGAATTGCAACAATACATCGTGTTTTGAACTTCAACATATTCTTGGCCCCATGTGATTTTTAAGCACTTTCAGTCCCTTCCCTTAATAAGAATACAGGCTGGAGCTTTAAATAGTAGCTCACCTTAATCTTTCTTCTGTTTAATCAAAACCAACATGTTGAGTATTTCAAAAGGAGCACACATTAACAGTTTTAAGCAAGGAGGCACGAAGGTCGTATGGACATATCCCCACAGCAGATGCCTGACTGTCATGAAGACAGAGTGTGCCAGGCCACGGAGCTGAGTGGCTCCAACCCCTCTAAGTCTCCACTGTCCCCCTCGAGATGGGGTCTGTGCTCACTCCAGGCTGTACAGATGTCCATCAGGTTCCTGCACAGCAGCTAAGCTTGTCTTAATTACCCAGGCCCGACCTCCAAGGTCAAGCCTAGAACCTTCTAGATGCTGCGAGAGTCACCTATGCTACAGAGGACAGAGGAGCTGGAACAAGAGGCAGAGACCTCAGGCTCTCTTCTCCTGCTTCCCTTACCAGGGGTTCTGGGAGGCTATGGGGTCCCCAGACTCAGGTCCTGACCCCAGGAATAAATGCCCTTACTGACATCTTCCTCCACTGTTTTAAACAAGCACACTAAACTGTGAGTCCTCCAGGAAGAAGGCTCCTAGTACTTAGTACTTAGCATAGCACCTGAAGTCCAATATACATCTGCTAAAGGAATAGCTTTAATACTACTTGGCCATGCTCTCATGTGACAGATCATACGCCCTCTGCTCTGCACACCTACCAGCTATAGGGATGTCTAATTATTGGAATTCCGTTGTTTAACTGCATTCTCTTAAACTTTCTTACAGTTTTATATCATATACAGATCTTTTTGGAATGAAGTCTATTTATTCACTTAGTAACAACATCGACTGTTACAAGAGAATTGGTACAGAGAATCCAAAGGCATCAAATGTCTGCATTAAGTAGAAAGAAAGATCTCACATAAACAACCTGACTTTACAACTCAAAGAACTAGAAAAAGAACAAACTGAGCCCAACGTTAGCAGAATGAAAGAAATATTAAAGATTAGAACAGAAATAAATAAAATAGAAACCAGAAAAATAACAAAATATTAATGAAACTAAAGTTGGTTTTCTGAAAATGTAAATAAAGCTGACAAACCTTTAGCTCACTAACCAAGAAAAAGAGAAGACTCAAAATTACAAATGAAAAAGGATATATTATATCTGATACAACAAAAATACAAAGGGTTATAAGAGACTGCTAGCAACAACTATATGCCAACAAACTCAATAATCTAAAAGAAATAGATTACTAGAAATATACAGCCTACCATGACTGAGTAGTGAAGAAACAGAAAATCTAAATGACTACAGATATTGAATCAGTAATCAAAAATCTCCCAACAAAGAAAAAATTAAGGGCCAGATAATTTCACTGGTGAATTCTACCAAACATTTAACTTTTTATTGATTGACTGATTTTTAGAGAGAGAAAGAAACATTGATTAGTTGTTCCATTTATTTATGCATTTATTAATTGATTCTTGTATGTGTTCTAACCAAGGATCATTATCTGCAACCTTGGCATTGTTGGGGACCACCCTGCCTGGTCTCAGGAAGCTGTGACCCCCTGTGACTGAGGCTGAGTGAGAGACCTCCGGACCAGGAACCACTAAGGAGACAAAACTTATTCCCCTGGCATGAATGCTACCTCTTCTGTGCCTGGCCTTTAATGCTAGATCAGTTACCAATGACAGGTAACAACTCTCTAGGATAGGGAATGGACCTAAGACAGGTGCTGATCTTGTAAAGGCCTCTGTGGAATAAGTCTCAGGAGACTGTGGAAATAAATGAAGGGGCTGTGGAAAGGAAGGGGTGATCAGCATCTACCCCTGCCCCCTCTTAGCCTGAGTCTTTGTACTCAGATGTGAGAAATCCAAGTCTCCTTGCTGCCTCTATCACTCCAGCCCTTAGCAAACAGCCTAAAGGGGCAGCTCAGACCGGAGAAGGCAGACCCCCGGGGTAATCAGGCCTGGGACAAAGAATATGCAAGATCCTGCAAGATCTGTTTGCTGGAGGATGTTATTAACTTGGAATTTGAAGGCACAGTCAGGAAACCTTTGAAACCTGTAGTCTTTTCATATGATAAAACTCCAATCTCTGCCCAGAATCAAAACAGAAACTCTGTTAACATCCTTGTAAGATACGTGTTCCCTTTGATCCCTTCTGCCAGACTGTGAATCCACAAACTGTGTCTACTTTCTCAATAAAAACCCACTGGAGGAAAGAAAAGAGGGTCACCGACTTGGAGGGTGGCCACTCTGTTTCTGGACTTCCCTATAGAAAACTGTTTCTGTACATGATTATTTCTATAGTGGGTTTTTTTTGCGTGTTTTAAGCGAGGTTTGAAAATTGCTACATGGCATATTGGAATGATGCTTAACCAACTGAGCTATCCAGCCAGAGCTTTTTACCAAACAAGAACTAACACCAATCCTTCTCAAACCCTCCCCCCAAAACTGAAAACAACAGAACCTTCCCAAAATCATAGGAAGCCAGCATCAATCACCCTGATACCCCAGCCAGACAAGGACACAACAAGAAAAGAAAATTACAGACTGATATTGCTGATTAATTTAGATGTAAAAGTCCTCAACAAAATACTAGCAAACCAAACTCTACAACGTATTAAAAGGATCACATACCATAACCAACTGGGATTGTTTTCAGGATGCAAGGCTGGACCAACATGTGCAAATAAATGAATGTGATACAGCATATTAGTAGAATAAAAGATAAAAATCATGATTATCTCAATATATGTGAAAAAAGCCCTTGACAAAATTCAACATTTTTTCATAATAAAAGTCTCAAAAAATTAGACACAGAAGTAGCAAATCTCAACAGTTTGAAGAAATTCTAGAGACCTGCTGTATAGATGAGTGCCTGTTGCTAATAATACATGTTGTATACCTAATGTCTGCTCTTGGGTAAGTGTTCTTAACCCAAATACTGCTAGTGTTTGTACACACAAATACTAATAGTGAGGGCCTCGGGAGGGAACTTGGGGAGGAAATGACATGTTCATGGCCTTGTGGAATGGTGATGGTTTCACAGGTGTATACTTCTTTCCAAACTCACCGGGTCGTATGTATTTAACATGTATAGCTTTTTACACATCATGCCTCAATTAAGTAGTTTAATAAAACATGAATAAAGATAAACATAAATCAAACTTTCTTCTCCTCTGTCTTAGTCTGAAACCTCTCAATATCATCCAAAAAATGAAATAACTCCTTTAAATTTAACACATAAACAGTCAAGTTCAAAGCCACAGTGAACTCAGGCACCACCACAGGCACAGGTGTGTACAACTGGTACCAAATGGAAATGCAGAGGCAGAGCAGCATTCCTTCTGCCTCCAACGCAGGGAACAGGTCCTAGGTTCCAACAGGGGCCTGACTCTACAGCTAGTTAACTGTGGAACCTCACCACTGGTGTCCCGTCCCCAATGTGACATGAGGGGGTTGGCCCATGTAAGTGCCTGCCAGCACAAGGCTGTAAATCAGAGGCCCTGTGTCTGATCACAGAAGGTCCCTCCCAGGAGAAATGGAATGGGGAGTGGGTAATGCAGATGGGTTCAATGCAGAGAAAATGCAGGGAGAACACACCAGTGAAACCATGAGGGAACCAGGCCACTTGCTACTATGTTGGCTGGTGGTAGATCCAAGTCTGTGGGCTCCCACTCCACACAGGAACATGCAGAGCTCAGAGCTCCATGCCATCCATGTGCACACACATCACAGGGCACCCTTCTACCAACTATCACTCTCAGGACCAAAGAGTTGCTTCTTACTAAACTAAGATCCACCTTCCTTTAACTTTCCACATTAGTATCGTCTGGTGTCTTGAGTTTCAAAAAAAAATGGTTTCATGTCCACCTGGAGGTGGACAGCCCCACATGAGATCTCTCCCATCTCCCAGGTATTGCCCCCATCCCCAGCTGTGCTGGGGAGCCACAGGAAAGAGCGCTCAGGTTTGGAGGATACCCCAGGACCCATGTGGGAACATGTGCATGTTTACTGTCTTAAAGTTTCCCAACCTGGGGACTCTGGCCTCTATCAACCTCTCAGGGCCCCCCTGCTTCATCAACCATGAAGAGAGACGTGATCCTGCCCCCTCCCCCAGGAGAGATGGTGCGTGCAACCAGGACAGGCTATGCCCCTCTCTAATGAGACCAGTGGCCACTAGGAGCAGCTTGTCTGATGGTGTCCAGTCATGGTCACCTGACTGAATAGTTCTCCATACACAAGAGACTCCTCTCAGGGGCCCTCAGAGATCAAACTCAAGTTTGGGGGATGGTGAAGGCTGGCATCCTACAGCCAGAACCCACAGGGTTTGAACAGGAGATAGATAACTGCAAACTTCAGCTGAATGTGACTGTAACTATTGCAGAAGACATGTGTATCAGCTAGATAGCCTGGGAATGGAGCAGTATGTGCCTGCAGCATCTCCCTAAGTTTGCAAAACATCTTTAAGCTTTATTATCTAACTAACCCCTATAAAATAAACATGGAAACCATGTTCAAGGCTCATTGTCTCTCCATCAGAGTAGTGTCATCCCACCTGGTTCCCACTTTTCCTTAAACTATCTGTGCTGTGTCTTTCTTCATCTCCTGTCAACCCCACTCAGGTACCTCCACTCTGAGCTGGTCATGGCAGGTGGCGCCTAATGTGGGGCCCTGAGTATGGGGGAATTCAGCAGCCCAGGCAAAGAGACCCTCCTGAGTGCAGCCGCAGGTCTTGAAGTGAGGTGAGGAGCGATTTGAGTTTTCAACCAGGTGTAAAACATGGGGAATGCAGGATCCGCCAAGAGGCGGCTTTATGTGCAAATACTTACATTTATGCTTACAATAAGGGGAACTAAAGTGCATAGTTCTCAATTAGAGCAGTTCTTGGACTTTGTCCAGGAGACTTGCCCTTGGTTTCCAGATAAGGGAACCGTTAATAAAATTACATGGGTAAGGGTAAGTGAAAAATTGCAAAATCAGTATACTGCTGAGGGGTTGGCAAAAATGCCCATTTTTACTTTCACTTTGTGGGCTCTCATTTGTGATGCACTTGACCCACAAAAGGAAGAACCGAAAGTAAAAAAATCAATAGCAGATATTTTAGCCTCAACAGCGGAAGGGTACACCTCCCTCCTGCCAAAACCACCTATGGCTTCGCTGGCACCTCTCGCCAAGCGCGATAATAAGCCTTTTCCACCCGATTATGTTGGAGAACTCGAGGAGGTGGTTCAAAGGGTGGAGAGGGAGAGAGAGAAAGATAATTCTGAGAAGAAGGAAAATAATGATGTTCCAGACCCTGAAAATTCTTCCTATATGCTGGGACTATTGGGCCAACTATCGGTGCTGTCCGTGATGGACAAGGGCCTCCTTGAGGCTGCTGTCAGGTAATCATGAATACACAAAAAGCCAAAGACCCTATCATAAACCCTACTCAGATGGCTCAAGAGTTATCTGATTTAAAAGGCTTCAATCCCTTTAATCTGCTAAAACACATCATTTCTGGCTCTGCTGTTTGGGCTGTGCTCTTTCAGCCTTTAAAAGTTATTCACTGCTCTCATTAGTGTGAGATAATGTCTCTGCTGTTTGGGCTTCATGCCATTTAAATCTTGGCAGGGTCATTGGTAGCGCCAGGTAGTATGAGATAAAATTCTAAGGCTAGTGTCTCACTCCCTCCTCTTAGAGGATTTAATTTGAAAATACTGGTTTGCTTAAATTTTGTCTTTCTTCAGGTTTTGTTTTTGTTTCTGTTTTAAAAAGAATGGCTCAGTCTCAATCTCAAAATGTTTTGCTAAACCTCTGGTAAATGGAATGAGATCTCTAATGTTGTTACATCATAAGGATTCTTCTCAGAAAGAATTTAAATTGATTGTTTGAAGAGGAAAAAAGATATTGTTCCCCTCTCAGACAGTAAAAAGCTCAGAAGAAAAGAACAATGAGAAAACGTGTCTTTTAACCACTGTGAATCCTCCTTCTGGAGGCCCAGAAACTGTTTTGGTCCTGGGAACAAGCCATGCCAAGCTTAGTCTCTCCCCTCCCTCTTCTCCAGCCTCCCTAAAATTGTCAAAGGCCATCAGGGAACGACTTAGGATGACCGCTTAGCCAATGACAGTAATATTCCTTAAAGGAGGAACAACCTAAGACAGGCACAGTCATGGAGGGACAATAGGAGAAGGACTTAGGGGTCTACAGAGGAGGGGCAGAAAGACCCTCACCCCTCAGCTTTGCCATAGCCTCAGTCCTCCTTCTATCTGTAAAGGGTCCTAATCTCTTGGCTGCTTTGCTCACCCTGCCTGACTCAGTCTGAATGCTATGCCAGAGGCAGCTGTGGCCTTATACTGGTATGAAAAACTCCCAGGGCCAACCTGGCCTGAGAAAGGATGTACATTTTGTCTTTTGAAGCCTGTTCTGCATAGCACAATTTTGTTGATTACAGCAGCACCAGTACCTTGTGCTGGATATGTAGCAAAGTAAAAAGGGAGAGATGTGGGGGATGGTGAAGCCTGGCATCCTACAGCCAGAACCTGTGGGGGTTGAGCAGGAGATAGCCGCAAACATCAGCTGAATGTGACCATAACTATTGCAGAAGACATATGTATCAGCTAGATAGCCTGGGAATGGAACAGTCTGTGCCTGCAGCATCTCCCTAAGTTTGCAAAACGTCCTTGAGCTTTATTATCTAACCAACACCTATAAAATAAACATGGAAATCATGTTCAGGGCTCGTTGTGTCTCCATCAGAGGACAATGTCATCCCACCTGGTTCCCACTTTTCCTTAAACTATCTGTGCTGTGTCTTTCTTCATCTCCTTTCGACCCCACTCAGGTACCCCCACTCCATGCTGGTTTTGGCACTCAAGGATGGACATATTTGTGCCATCCAGGATGTATAACAACAACATGCCCCTCTGGCATGGAGAGCAGTGCCCTGGGTCTCAGAGAAGCAATGCAGGCAGGTGTTGGAGAAGGCAACACTCCCGGTGTCCTCCCAGGGGCAGTGGCTCAGGGATCTGGGGACTAGAGTGCCCAGCATCCTGCTCTGTGCCACCCCTGTCCTTTATTACATTGAAGTATGTTCTTTTTATGTCCACTTTACTGGGAGTTTTTATGATAAATGGATGCTGAATTTTATCAAATGCTTTTTCTCCATCTATTGATATGATCATATGATTTTATCCTTCATTTTGTTTACATAGTGTATTGTGTTGCTTTGCAGACATTGAACCAACCTTGAATTCCAGGAATAAATCCCACTTGATCATGATATATGATCTTTTTAATGTATTGATGAGTTCAGTTTGCAGAATTCAAGGATGACCCTGTACTCATCGCACTTTGATGAGAAATAAATATTTCAGCACTCAGTGCTAGCTCTGCACCACAAGAGAAAATGCTTCATTGTTCTGTACTCCTCAGTCTTGGCATTCAGCATTTTGTTGAGGATTTTTGTGTCTATGTTCATCAGGGATATAGGATAATTTTTTTCTTTTTAATGTGTTTGTCCAGTTTTGAAATCAGGATAAAGCTGGCCTCATAAAATGAATTTGGGAATCTTCCCTTCTCTTGAATTTTTTGGAATACTTTGAGAAAGAGAGGTGTTACTTCTCCTTTGAATGTTTGGTAAAATTCACCTGTGAAGCCCTCTGGTCCTGGACTTTTGTTTGTTTAAAGTTTTTGATTACTGATTTGATTTTGTTGGTAGTCATAGATCTGTTCAGATTTCTTATTTCTTATTGATTCAGTGTTGGAAGATTGTACATTTCTAGGAATTCATCCATTTCTTCCAGATTGTCCAATTTGTTGGCATATAATTGTTCATAATGTGTTAATATAATCCTCTGTATTTCTGTGTTTTGAGTTGTCACTTCTCTTTCATTCCTGATTTTATTTATTTGGGTCCTCTCTTTTTTTCTTGAAGAATGTGCTTAAAGGTTTTTCAATCTTGTTTATCTTTTCAGAGATCCAGCTCTTGTTGTCCCTGTTATCTCCTTCTCCCCTCCCTTCTGACAACTTTCAGGTTTTTTAAATATTTTATTTTATTTATTTTTAGAGAGAGGGGAAGGGAATGAGAAAGAGAGGGAGAAAAATACCAATGTGTGGTTGCCTCTCACATGGCCCCCACTGGGGACCTGATCCACAATCCAGTCATGTGTTCTGACTGGGAATCAAACCAGCAACCCTTTGGTTCACCTCCCATGCTCAATCCACTGAGCTACACCAGCCAGGACTGTCAGTTTGTTCTTTATTTCCATGTCTTTGGTTCTATTTGACTTGCTTGTGTGTTTTGTTGATGAGGTTCTACTTAAAGCTGAGATCATACAGTATTTGTCTTTCACCTACTGGCATATTTCTCTTAGCACAATGTTCTCTACTTCCATCTCTACTCCCTGTCATGAAGGGTAGGAGTTCTTTCCTTCTTTCTGCTGTGTAGTATTCCATTGTGTAAATGTACCAGCTTTTTAATTCACTCATTTACTGGCAATCATTTATGCTGTTTCAAGCACATGGCTATTGTAAATAACACTGCTATGAACATTAGTATGCATAGGTTCTTTTGAATAAGTGTTTCAGGATTCTTTTTCTTTCTTTTTTTATTTTTGTTCAATTACCTTTGTCCCCATTATATCCCCATTACTCTCCTCCACCCTACCCATCCCCACCTCCCACATTGAACCCTGCGCACCGCCCATTGTCTGTGTCCATGGGTCCTGTATATATGTTTCTTCTGTCTGGAAGGTCTTCTCATTAATGTCAATGGGGTGTTAAAGTCCCCTACTATGACCGAATGCTATTGATCTCTCCTTTTATGTCCATTAATATTTGCTTTATATATTCAGGTGCTCCCATTGTTGGTTGTCTAAATGTTTACAAGGGTTATATCCTCTTGTCGGACTGATCCCTTTATCATTATGTAATGTACTCTTTTGTCTCTTATTATGGTCTTGGTTTCAAAGTCTCTTTTGTCTGATATAGTCATACCTCGGTTGTCATTGGCTTCAGAGCTCATCAGACCCTATACTCATCACACTTTGATGAGAAATAAATGTTTCAGCACTCGGTGCTAGCTCTGCACCACAAGAGAAAAAGCTTCATTGTTCTGTGCTCCTCAGTTTCAGCATTCATCATGAGATCTGGAATGAATTAATGACAAGAACCAAGATACCACTGTATAAGTATTGCTACCCCAGCTTTTTTGTTTGCTTATTTCCATTTGCATGAAATATCTTTTTCTATCCCTTTATTTTTAATCTGAAGTGGGTCTCTTATAGACAGCACATGTATGGATCCTGTTTTTTTATCCATATAGTTGCCCTCTATCTTTTGAGTAGAACATTTAATCTATTAACATTTAAAGTGATTATTGATGGGTACATAGTTATTGCCATGTTATTATTCATACGTATGTTCTTTCTTTTTTTCCTTCTTCTTAAAGCAGTTACTTTAAAATTTCTTTTAATACTGGTTTGGTGATGATGAACTTCCTTAGCTTTTATTTTGTCTGGGAAGCTCTTTATTTCTCTTTCACTTTTAAATGATAGCTTTGCTGGGTAGATAGTCTTCATTGTAGGTCCTTGCTTTTCATTACTTTGAATATTTTCAGGCCAATCTCTTTCAGCTCGAAATGTTTCCGTTGAGAAATCAGGTAGCAGTCTTATAGGAGCTCCCTTGAAGGTCACTAACTGTCTTTCTCTTGCTGCTTTTAAGAGTCTCTCTTTGTCTTTAACCTTTGCCATTTTAATTATAATGTATCTATGTGTAGGCCTCTTTGGGTTCATCTTGTTTGAGACTCTGCTCTTCATGGACTTGTATATCTCTCTTCTTCACAGGATTAGGAAAGCTTTCAGTGATTATTTCTTCAAATAGGTTCTCAATCCCTTGCTCTTACCCTCTCTCTCTTTCTTCTCTTTCTGCAATTCGCTAAGGCAGATTCAGATTTGGCTATGTGGGAGCAGGGCTCAACATAGTGGCAATGGCAGCTGTCCCTCCAACCCTACCCTGAAGCCATACAACTTATTTTCTGTGTGTGTGTGTGTGTGTGTGTGTGTGTGTGTTGCCCTGTGAGTCAATGTCCCTCCTCCAGAACCCAGGGTGAATGTCTACAAGTGAGTATCAGTTCAAGGATCCTTTAAGAGGAAGCCTAGGTTTCCAGTAGCCTTTCATCTTATCTAGACAGATGGACATCTCCACTTCTTTTCACAGTTTTGGGGGCTTCTCTTTTCAGCACTGGTGCTCCAGGCTAGGGAGCCTGGCATGGGGCTGAGACCCTGTTGCTCCTGCAGGGGGGGTTCTGCAGTTAAGATTCTGCTGGCTTCTCAGCTGCTATATGTGGGAGTGGGGCCGGCCCATGTCAAGTCTCCACACCTCTTACCAGTCTCAACGTGGCTTCTTTTTTATAACCTTAGTTGCAGAACATATGTCAGCTAGTTTTCTGACAGCTTCCAGGTTGACTGCTTTATAATTTAGTTGTAATTTTGATATGGTCATGGGAGGAGATGAGTACAGTGTCTGTCTACTCCTCCATCTTGACCAGAACTCCCTGAAATCATTTTTTGTGGGTGTTAGAAAAAAAGCCTTCTCAACAAATGTGCTGAGTTTTCGTGTAATTTTAATTATCCTTCTGTTTTCAAATTTATTGAGTCTATATTTTTTCTCATTATTTTACAAATGCACATTTACTGAAGATACATTTGATAGAACAGAAAGATGTATAGAAGCCTTATGTCCAGATAATACATCTTATTTATAACATATAATGTATATACTTATATTTTGAATTATGTAATACATTTTATTTTATCTGTATGTATATGTCTATACTTAGATGATACAGATATATCTAGGTATATAATAGCGATATAGATATAAATATATAGATATAGGTTAGATATAGATTAGATATAGATATAGATATAGATACATAGAAAACACAAACCTGCCACCTACAGGTAAGACAAATCTTAAGCTTCTAGGTTTCCTTCATGTAATGGATTTGGTTGGATTTAATATGGATTTCGTTACAGAGTCGCCAGCTCAAGATGCTCTGGAAAGTCATTACCATTGCTGCTATGGAATGCATCACATGCATCTCCTTCCAGTTTTCAATACTGTCAAAGGGTTTATTTTGCAGCTCTGAACCTTGCCCCTCAATATTCAGGTGTGACGAAACCGGGGTCGGGGCAGGTTGGACTACACTGTCCCCATGTGCTCCAGTACAGAACTGCAGAGGAGGAACACTGCCAAAGGCCCACCCGCCCCACCCAGGTCCACAAAGACTGCGTTAATGTTGCTTGTTTTTGAGCCCAAGGACTGAGCATTAGACTACAATTATCACCCTCTTGTAGATTCTGTTAAAAGTCTAAAGAAAGTTGGAAATCCTCTCCTGAAATGAATTAACTTCAATGAGTCAAAGTTTAAGGATCCCTCCTAGAATTCGGAAAGGGGGTTCCTGTGTTATAATTTGTGTTTGGGCTGCCTCCTTACAGTTCCAAAGAAGCAGTCTTACAAGAACAGGTTTGGTATATTATGATGAAATGTCCTGCTCTGTCAATCGATGTTTTGCCTATGAGTTTGTTCTGTATTGCACTTGGCCTATACTGTGGAGGAGTCGTGAAATTACTCCTTTTGGCAGGCTCTGGGTCTGCTTTAGTTGGATGGCCTATACTTCATATTTACTTATGAGTTTCACAGTTTTTATGAATTAAATGAATTGGTACACTAATGCACTAAAGCAGGGGTGTCAAACACATCTTCACCGGGGGCCACATCAGCCTCACGGTTGCCTTCGAAGAGTCGAATGTAGTTTTAGGACTGTATAAATGTAACTACTCCTTAACTAGGGGCAAGCAGCTCTACTTTCAGCCCTTTGAAGGCAACATCAAGGCTGCTGTGGCCTCCAGTGAAAATGAGTTTGACACCCCTGCACTAGAGGTTTTAAGACAGACATTGTTTGACCATGTCTTCCCTCTGACTGGAATGCTCTTCTCCACTCATTGAAGCCTATTTTTCTTCAAGCCCAAGCTCCCCTGTGAAGCATTTTTCTGCTTGTCAGTGAGTGCCCAGCAGTCTCCTGCCACTGCAAGCTCCTATAACTTACGTGGTCTCCTGTGGCTCCTCAGGCAGGGCGCTGCCTTACTGACCTGCTTCCAGGACTTGGCAGAACACGCTACATCAGTGCTCAGTGAGACTAAATGTGGGTTCTTGGCTGACATTTTTCCATGGCAGTTGTAAAAGATTTCCAATACATTTAAATTATTTTTTAATGGACTTACGGATAGATTTGGAATGTGGGTAGGAGTTGCAGAGAGAACTGTCTTCCTGATCAAAGGTGGCTTGCATTGGCACAGCTGTGCTGAGTGGCCCCTGCACCAGCAGTCCTGATACTGCTGGCTTTCCCATTAGGGGAGAACCCTTCAGCCCACCCAGTCAGCCCCAGGACAGGAAGTGCTGTGCTCTCTAAGTCCACCTTCCACTCAGGTTCCCCTGGAGGACAGACTCAGCCCTGCAAGCTTGTCTTTTCGAGACATTGTGTCTAGTTTAGGTTCCTTTCTTACCTGTGCTCCCAAGCAACTCAATGAAGCTTAAGTTTTCACAACTCAGTTGCAAAATGAGGGATGGAGCTGGATTGAAGGGCTCATCCCATTCAAAGATTCTGGGTCATAATGAGAGGTAACATAGAAGTGAGGGAGCCTGGTGGCAACTGAGAACAATATCACAGATGGGAGTGGAATGTTTCTGTCTGCTACCCGAAAGACAATGAAAACAGGCAGGGGACCTTTAGAAGTCCCTTCAGCCTCAGGGAAGATTTTGGATATTGACTGTGGGAGGTATCTCAAGAGTGGCCTTCCATAGTTCTGGAGCCTCAGCCTGCAGGGTATGCTCCTGGGAATCTGTCCCTCAGTAAACATTCAGCTGCATGCACATGCCAGCCAGGAAGGCACAGAGACACTCAAGGGGGAGTGCCAGCTGGTATGCAGCTGGGATGGTCTCACACCTGGTGTTATCATCACTCCAGACAGCTGTGTCCATTTTCAGAGAGTCTGCCATATCATCTCTTGCATGACATAACCACTTCTGTATATATCTGCTATGTACCAGCAGGGTATGACCATTACAAGGTACTATTGAAGAAATATCAAAGCCTTATTTGGAGTTCACTGCTGTCTTTCATTCGCTTGCACCACTGACCCATTGCACAGTAAATAAAGCAGGCCTGGAGACCTTGAATGAAGTAGCATTGACTACTGAAATAATTAAACGTTCACACTTTAAATAAGAAGTATAGCCCTGGCTGATGTGGCTCAGTTGGTTAGAATGTTGTCCTGTAACTGAAAGGTTGCAGGTTTGATCCCTGGCCTGGGCACGTACAGAAGGCAACCAGTCAAAGCTTCTCTCAAATCAGTGTTTCTCTCTCTCCCTTCCTTTCTTCCTCCCTCTCTCTCTAAAAGCAATAAAAAAATGTCCTCCAGTGAGGATAAAAATAAATAAATAAGAAATAGAACAAGCCCTGTTTCTGAGGGCTATTCACAACCACCATACTTGTGGTAGTTGAGGAACTGAGAGTCATAAACAGGACCAGGTCACACCATGTACGGTGGGATGGCTTCTCAGTGGTCATCAGTGCAAGCAGAGACTATTTTGGGACCCTCCTCATTCATTCAACAGAGGTCTATGCTGAGAGCTACTTCCTCTTCACACTACAGTCAAATCGTAATTAAAGGCAACTTCAAAGTATGTCGCTTCTCTGCTTAACCACTTTAATGCCTCTTAATTGCCATCAGGATAAACTTAAAGGCTTTTATTGGCTCACACTGGCTTTCAGGGACTTTTTGAAAAGGTAGTTGAGAAGTATCAATTACTTTATCTTTACAATAAGAAAGACCAATAAATTGAAATCTAGGGGCCTCTGTTGAAGGGGTGGCAGAGTTACGAGAGTTGCTGCCATATTTTGAGAATCAGCTCTGGTTCAAGAGCTTATTTTTTACAAAAATCCTGTGAGGCCTACCTCATACTACATTACATCTCCACCTTAAAGGTGAGAAAATACAAGCCTAGGAAGGATCAAGTGAAATGTGCAAAGCCATATGGGTAAAAGGTGGCAGAGCTGGGATTTGAACCCAGGTTGAGTGAGTACCCAGAACCTGCAGTTTTCACAGCCTGCATCTCCCACACCTTTATTCTGTGAGTCATGCAAGACTGTTGCTGGGCAGTGAGCAAGTTGAAATTTTAATAATTTGGGAGATGAATTTAGATTCTTAAACAGAAGTGTTTTCTTGCACAAGGAAGGAAAGAATATTTTCTGAACAAATTTAGTATGATTCATCCTAAACGGAGAAGCCATGAAGAGAGTGACAAAGCAGGAAAGCATATCTTTATTTTCCAGGTTGTATAAGATAAACAGAAAGAATGCTGGCTTCTGGTTCCTGGCAGTACAGTGAGGACTGGAGCCTCTCAATCTCAATTTCAGCTCTGAAACTCTGTGACCTTCTGATTGTTTGCTGCCCAATAAACATCTTTAAGTTTCTAAGGCAAATGCCTGAAAATTAGAAAAACAAGTTTTTAATTTTTACTTAAATGTTTTAAACTAAGTATAAATTGCTTAGTTAAATAAATTTACTATCTTTTGTAGAAAAAGTTATTCAGACTACTAAACATGTCATTTTCAATATAAGAATGCCAGTCTCTACTGTGGTTTGTGTATTGGTAATTTTTTGCTGCACAGCAAACTGACCCAATGCTCAGAGACCTCAAATGACAACAATATATTTTGCTCATGAATCTGCAGTTTGAGAAGGTACTAGGGGATGCTCATCTCTGCTCCAATTGCAGCTGAGGCACTGTGAAGGCTGTTGGCTGGGGCTGCAGGCTGGAAAATGTGGCCTCACCATGTGAGACTCTCATGATTTGGGGGATGGATTCTAAGAGATAAGAAAGAGAGAGAGATGGCCAGGTGGAAGTCTATCAGTTTTCACAACCTAATTCCAAAATCTGAAATCTTGTGGTGTCACTTCTTCCACATCCTTTTCATGGAAGCAGTCACAAAGGCCCACCCAGGACCAAGGGCTGGTCAGGAGGCCTTGTGCTGGAGGACAGTCATCTCTTTGAGGCAAGAGATTTTTGTCTGACTTTTTTTCTGATGTGCACATTGTGTAGCACACAGTAGGTCCTACTAATCTTTGTCATTGAATGAAACAAGATTCTGAACACTCAACAATAAGAAAACAGCATCCCAATAAAAAATTGGGAAAAGCTTTGGACAGACATTTCACCTAAAAAGAAAAAGATGGAAATAAACACATAAAAAGTTTCTATCAGGGATGTTTAACCCTCGGCCCACAAGCTGCATGTGGTACAGAATGGCTATGAATGTGGCCCAACACAAATCCTAAATTTACTTAAAATATCATGGGTTTTTTTTTTTTTTTTTTTGCACATTTAATATGTGGCCCAAGACAACTCTTCTTCCAGTATGGTCCAGAGACACCAAAAGGCTGGATACCCCTGCAACATCATTAGTTGTTAAGTAAATGCAAATTAAACCCACAGCAACATACATTCCAGAACCATTAGAGGATAAAATTTAAAAGACTGGCCACACCACGTATTGCTGACGATGTGGTACAAATGACAGTCTCTTACGTTCTGGTGGGACTTGGTAAACCACTTTGAAAAACAGTTGGACTATTTTTTTTAATCCTCACTTGAAGATATTTTTACTGATTTTAGAGAGAGAGGAAAGGAGGTAGGGAAGAGAGAGAGAGAGATACAATATGAGAGAGAAACATCAATCGGCTGCTTCCCAAACACGGCCCCAACCAGATATCGAATCTGCAACTTTTAGGTTTATAGAACGAGGCTCCAACCAACTGAGCCATCCGGCCATGGCAGGAATATTATGTTTTGAATGTTCAACATACACCTACCACATGACCAAGCCATGCCACTCCAAGGTATTTAACCAAAACCTGTGAGGTCTGTCCAGAAAATATCCAGTCATGTACTATGAAAAGTGGACAATTATTGAGGAAGATACAAGAAACATTGTGCCCTGGCTGGTGTAGCTCAGTGGATTGAGCGCGGGCTGCGAACCAGGCATCGCAGGTTCGATTCCCAGTCAGGGCACATGCCTAGGTTGCAGGCCGTGTCCCACAGCAACTGCACATTGATGTTTCTCTCTCTCTCTCTCCCCCTCACTTCCCTCTCTAAAAATAAATAAATAAAAAAAAATTAAAAAAAAAGAAGTACTGATACTTAAAAAAAAAAAAAGAAACATTGTACATAGGACAATGACACCTCAGTCCCCTTCAAAGTAGGCACCTTTGGACCTCACACAGTTCTTCCAGTCACCACCACCTGCCCTATCATATTTTCCTGAATCTCATTAATGATCTGAAATTTCTTCCCTTTCAATGGTGATTTTAGTTTTGGGAAAAGCCAGAAGTCACAGGGTGCCAAATCTGGGCTGTAGAAGGAATGAATCACCTGAGTGATTTGATGTTTTGCCAAAAAACTCTGCACAAGATATGATGCATGAGTGGGCATGTTGTTGATAAAGCTGCCAATCACCAGTTGCCCACAGCTGTGGCCTTCTGAATCACCCAAATATTTCCATGGAGGAATGTTCAAGCTTAACACAAAATCTGATGCAGATTCATTGCTCTACTTGCTCAGTCATTTTGAATGTGACAGCTACACAGTACACATGTTTACTCAGTGGCTTCTACTGCCCCCACTGACTAGTACAGGGAAGTCATCATTGTTCATACACACACAATCTAGTCCACTTTCTTTGGTTGCTGGGTTACATCAATGTCACACAAACCATTCTCTTTATATTAACAATGGCTGCACTTCTGCACAGACCTCGTATGTCCACACCAAGACTCAAATAACTAATTTGCTCATGTATTAATCTAGTGGATATTCCTGTAATATTTATGTTGCTGAAGGGGCATTGCTCATGCAAGAAACCAAGGATGCCTGGTCAATTGGATCATGGGTGTGATCTGTGCTCTGGAATAACCCACAATGAGGTATGAGGAGCACTTTTCACTCTCAGGAGCAGCAAAACCAAAATCATATAAGGAAAGGCTCTATTGCAAAACAAAAGTGTGGTATCCACAGGAAGCCACCTCAAAACTCTCTGGAATTCAAGTCAGCAAATAACAGTGGCTCCCCCAGTATGGTAAGCCCACTGTAGGCTCTAGACAGACTACACACTGTGAAGGTTTAATCTTCTGGAAAAAGAGAAAAAAAAACATTTTTAACAACAATATCCTGCTGAAGATTGCCTTCATGTTTGTACTAGTGGTTATGCTTTCTCTTTCTGAACTCACAATAGCATCCTAGGATTTGAGTGTCCATATGGAACTTGACTTTGAAAGTCGTCTGACTCACCTTCCCTTCCAGAGGCAAGAATGTCCTCCAGTATCTTAGATAAATAGCCACGCTCTTGATCTAAGAAATGGAGCAGAGCATTTCTTCTCTTTTTAAACAGTTCTGATTTTTTTTAAAGTGTTCCCTTAGATTAAATAACATTTATTGCCACTTGGACTGAGTAATGCCTCTTAGAAATGAGTACTTCAAATCAATTCACTTTCACATGGAATCTTCAGATACGTGAAACTGGACTTACTGTGTTTACTTTTTCTCATCCATCATCTTTACTGTGGAGAATCACCCTTCCCTCCCCCTTAGCTCTTTGTCTGTGGTTTGGGGTTCTCCCTCTGCCTCCGCCAGTGTGGGCATAGGGACCAGCCATGCTAGCAGGATTACATCATCACCCTGACCACAGTGATTCATCTAATAAGGGCAGAAGACCCTCAGCCTCTCAGTGTGACCCTGGAGCTATCTGGAAACATGGCTCGCACTGTGAGCAGGAGTGCAGTGAGTCTGGAGCTGGTGGTGGTCTTATTTTCTACCATATGGAATGTGCCTGCCTGAAATGAAAAAAACAATACTTAATAAAGAGCAGAGTAAACAGGTGAAAGGGTGGAAGGAAGTGGGAGGAGGCGGGGAGAAGATGAGTCTGAGAAAACACATGAGGGCTGCAGTCCATCTATGCTCGGTATTAGTCTAGAATGTGTGTTTCTGTGATACATTTTTCCTTCCTTTAGCATAGTTTCAGTTGGATTTCGGACACTTCAGTCCAAGATTCATGCCTAATGCTCAATGACTGTTCTTGTAGGTCCCATTAATCAGCTCTTTCCCAAACCAGAACCTTGTATTTCTTCAATTTGTCCTCTTATAAGAGGATTTTGCTTTTGCTCAGGCCTTTTGCTTTCCTATTAATTTTTCCCTGGATAAAGCTAACTTGTTTGATTTCCTTTAAAAAGGCTGTGCGCAGCATCAAGCACAAGAATCCAGAGGAGTTCCCACCAGTGGGAGCAGGAGAGCAAAGCCGCCCACCTCCTCTGCTTGGAATGCAATCAGTACAATAGATGCGTGTTTCCTTCCTAATTCATCACCTGCCTCCACGCACCATGGCTTCTTAAAATTGGTTCTATTTTTCCCTTAAAGAGAAATTGGAGGCAAAATACTAGCCAAGCAGTTGTGCTTTTTTTTTTTCTTTTTGATGACCCCCAGGCTGTAGTCCTTTTTCTTTTGGTCATACTTAATCAAACAAGGGCTTGTCACAGCCCATGGCTTTTTCAACAAGGTTTAATTCTTTTTAAAAACTAGCTTTCCTGAAACAATCCTTTCAATACCCCTCATTTGCATTTATGGTTAGCCATATCCATTTATATACCTGTCAACTTTATAATAACATTTGTCAGAAACCTCACTGATTCAACAATGCCTGTACTTTAGGTACCTCCACTCATTGCTTCCTCATTGGGTAATTTTTATTTGTAGTCAGAGGGGTCTGTTTAGTTTGGGTTTTTTTTTAACCTTTTAATTACTCCTGAGATATTTTCTATCTTGGAGCCTCTAGACATGGGCTTGTGCTTTATCGTGTTTCTGAATTTCTTGAAATCAGTTACATTAGTAGGTGAGGTGACATGATGCTGTATAACACACAAGCGCAAATCTCACAAATTGTACAAATAAGAACACATTCTCACACTGTGGGTTCTGTCTGTTCTTCAAGGTCCTCTCCTCTATGTACTGACTTGATAAGTCAGGCTCCTTCAATCTTTTTTCCTGTGGCAGAGACTCTGCATAATATTACATGAATTCTTCACTATCTCTGCCTGAACATGACCCATGTCATTACTGCTCACCCTTCTGGTAGGCAGACTTCACCCACCCAAATACAAGGGGACTGTGAAATGCAGTCTTCTAAGTCCTCACATAACAGGAGAGATGGAGGGTGGTGAGAACTACTCATGCCTACCATAGACATGCCCAGGGATCATTTCTTTTGCTTTTATCCAACCATAAGTGATACAGTCACTTTCTCTAAATGTACATGTTGGTTTGCTTGCTTAAAAGTGGGTTCTCAGTGGCACTATTTTTTGTTGCTTCCTAAACATTCCTGGTAGATAAAGTTATCAGCACATATCCTGTTCAGCAGATCAGGACACCAAAAAATATCTGGAGTGCGCTAATTACTTCATCACTCCTGTAACTTGTCCCTTTGCTGGATTTGTTTATACTAGAGAAGCAATGGGACAAATTGGAGGCTCTGTGGCACAGTGCTCAACTCATGGTCCCCACCTACACCCCAACCAGAAGCCAGGTCACTGTGGGCAGGCCATGGTGGGCAGACCACCCAGTGCTATTCCCTGCCTTATCTGCTGAACACCAGCTGCTCAGGATTTCCCATCAATGTGCCTCAAATTCTACTCTCTCTCTGACCATTTGCCTGGCCCATAAACAGACACCAGTGGACCAGTTTGATGCCATGTTTTACCTGCTTGACTGTATCACCTCTGTCAGTATCTGTTTTGGAATTATTTTTCCTCAGTGTTGACCTCTCTCAGGGCTGGCCTCGCTCTGACTTCTCCTGGGTTTGATAGTCTCTGAATGGGATACCCTCAGATGCACCATTTCTTGCAAATAAGATGTTGTCTCCATGGGATAGACTGGACATACTCTGTTCTATGTCTGGTGTGTTGTGGCGAATCCTGGCCTGCAGGATCCATGTATGTTGTGGCTGCTCGTGAACAAATACACACAGACAACAGAAGTCCTGTGGAGGAAAGAGATGACATGGCCGCTCTCTAAGTCAGAGACAGGGGACAAGAGGGCCAGAGCCCTCAGTCCCTGCCTGGAAAAGCTTTTATTGCCTCTCTGGGTACATTACTTGGAGGGTAGTCCTCATTTACTATGCACAGGTTCGCTGCAGGTGATTACCTTTTACAGATAACAAAGGAAAAGAATGTTGCTAATTACTTCAAAGAGAAGGATGTTACAGACCAAGGGAAAAGTGGTTGAACCTCTCCATACTTGGGAGGTTTAGCTCAGATTTTAGGAAGTTGCAGTAAGCCCTTGCTGTCTCAATTCAGGGTGAGGGAGTTTTAGCAAAAGCAAGCCTCATAGTGGCCTAGGTACAATGCAAGCATGATTCCCCAAAGGAAAACCTCTCTGTGGTCATGGTCCTGTGTGCGACTCGCTCCCCACTGGTTTTCTACATGAAGGCTGAACTACATTTCCACGACATGCAAAATGGTTCCCTACAGTATATATCACTTTAACTGGAAGGACAAAACTATCAGCCTTCCTCTAAACCACAGACAGGGGTAAAATGAGGAGCCCCTAGTCCAATAAGGTAATTGGGTCCTCATCCCAGAGGATTTGGAAGCTCCTGCTGACTCTTGTGTGTCTATGGATTGGCGAAGTTTATACTCAGGTATGACACTTTTCCTTAGCATATTTGAAACTTCACCAAGGGAAAAAGAAAGAGCACCATTCACATTTTGCAAAATAATGTAAAAGCTTGTGAAGGGCTTACTCTATGGTGACCAAGGTTGCCTTAGTACAGAGCAATTAGAAAGAGGCTTCCCCTCTGCCAGCATCAGACTGGCTGTGTGAGAATTGATACTTGCCATTGAGACGTGTGTGTGTGTGTGTGTGTGTGTGTGTGTGTGTGTGTGTAGGTAGCTGTTACCCCTGCATATATGGGAAAATAAAGTCACAAAGTCACAGACCTGCAGCTCAGCTCACCTGTTGTTGCCATCTCGGAGGAGACCCACTTGGCATATCGGTGTCCATCTCATAGGATTTGGATTGCCAAGGATCATTGCCGTTCCTTCTGTAGATCAAGTGTATTATTTTATTTTTTTTTTAAAGATTTTATTTATTTATTTTTAGAGAGGGAAGGGAGGGAGAAAGAGAGAGAGAGAGAAACATCAATGTGCGGTTGCTGGGGGCCATGGCCTGCAACCCAGGCATGTGCCCTGACTGGGAATTGAACCTGCGATGCTTTGATTCGCAGCCCGCGCTCAATCCACTGAGCTACGCCAGCCAGGGCTCAAGTGTATTATTTTAAATAGAATAACTCAGACACTGTAGACATGTACTCTTGCAGAAAGGGGTTCTGAGCATTGGAGATGTGGTTTCCTGGACAGTGGGTAGGGATTTTACAGTGCAGGCCGTTTTAGAAAGCAACAAGCCTGACAGCAGTGGCAAAAGCTAAGACGAAGGGTAAAATTCAAATAGCTGTAGCTTCAGGGCAGGGACACTGAACAATCAGAAGGGATGGTGACGGGGGCTTAACTGGCCATTATTTTAGTGACTTTTTGGTCTATTTTTGTCCTGTAGATTACCAAATACCTACTCTACTCTTCTTTTCCTTCTGTTTTCAAGATACAGTTGGCAAAATCCTGGGGTCCTCTCCAAGGTCTTCTAAATCAGAATCTGCATTTAAACAGGATCCTCGGCTATTTTCAGTTTGAGAAGTACTCTTTTAGAGGACAAAGATGGCAAATATTGCCCTTTGCCCCCTAAATAGCCATTCTTGTCCATCTTCTCTGCAAATAAAACCCCAAATTTGTAATTGAGCAAATGGGGTTGTCTTGCAGATTTTGAAAATAAAGCAAAATTATTTTCCTTGCAAAATTTCTCTACAAATTACAGTTGCTGGCAAAACTTCTCTAGGTAAAATGAGCGATACCATGTGGGAGAACAGAATGCACAGTGTGGAAGAAGGGAAAAGGAACTGTTCTCTCTCCTGACACCCCTGCACTGAGGGGACCAGCCTTCCTGTTCCCTGATCTGGGTCAGGGAACTGGCTGGGAATGGGTCAGGAGTCTGCAATGAGCCAGAGATGAGGCATCTGCCTGCTGTCCCTCCAGCTCCTTTGAAAATTACCGACATGGCTGGAGTAAGTGGAAATTGTGGTATGTGAATAAGGTTTTAGAGACAGTCTGCTGTGTCTGGAAAACATATTAAATCCAGACTTTGTCTCTTGAGAGCTATTTCACTGGTAGGTAGTGAAATACCTACCAGTAGGTAGTGCTCATGTACTTCATACAGATGCTAAGAGCCCCAAGTAAGATGATCTGGGCAAAGCAAGTCTGCAGCTGCTGCTACAGTCTGATATTTGCATCCCCACCAAATTCATGTTGAAATCCTAACCTCCAAAGGTGGTGGTATTAGGAGGGAGGGCCTTTGGGAGGTGCTTAAGTTATGAAGATAGAGCCCTCAGGGATGATTTAGTTCCATCAACTGAAAAATAATATTCACTAGGTGTTTCATCACCTTATCCAGGAAAAAGAAGGGTTCAACCCAATGCATGCAGTCGTGGGCAAGCCAGGTGCACACTGACCTGTGTGGCAAGATGGGATGGTATTTATAGAAGGGAAAAAGGAAGTTAAGGGGAGAGTAGTATTGTGAGCATAGAGTTGTTCCTGCAGGATTCTCATGATTGGATAGAGAGGAGAATTCCTCCCATGAGCCCTAGCTCCTCCCATAGACTCTCTTGACTGATATGTTCCTTCAATATCCCAGTTGGTCTTTATCAGTCCCCTTACAGAAAAGGCTCCAGAGAGCTCTCTCACCCCTTCCACCATGTGAGGACCCCAGAAGTCTCTCACCTGGAAGGGGGCCTTCATCTAACCTTGTTGTTACACTGATCTCTGACTTCCAGCCTCCAGAAATGTGAGCAATAAATTTCTGTTGTATATGAGCCACCTGCTCTGTGGTATTCTGTTATGGCAGCCAAATGAACCAAGACAACTACAAAGAAGCAATTAAACAAGAGGAATTATAATAACTGCTACAGTTTTTGCATTAACTTTAAAAAATGCAGTTTTGAACATTCTATAACAATTTTTTACTTTTTTGTTTTTATTTACTTATGTTTATTGTATTTTTCCATTACCATTTACCACCTTTACATTGATCAATTATTATTGCATCTCAGGTTTCTATGGGTTATTATTTTCTTACTATCCCTTCAGGTAAAGAAAATGTGTTTGGGTCTCTCTCTATGTATGAACTGCATATTTCTTTTATTTCCTAGTGGTTGTCTAGACCTTGTAGAAAAATGATGGTACAATCAGTTTCAAGTAGAAAAATCTGTATTTTTAATTCAGTGCAACAAAGATTATCTTTCCTACAAGAAGGGTACCATCAAATGACCTGGGGATAGAAAGATGAATAGAGCATGATAGCTTTCATAAAAAAGTTCATAGACTTTGGGGAAAAAGGTACAGGGAATAAGTAGCATAAATGGTAGGTACAAAATAGACAGGGAGAGATTAAGAATATTATAGGAAATGTAGAAGCCAAAAAACTTATATGTATGACTCATGGACATGAACTAAAAGAGTGGGGGGAAATGTAGGTGGGAGGGGATGTGCAGGGTGGGAGGGAATAAAGGGGGAAACATGGGATAACTGTAATAGCCTGATCAATAAAATACATTTTAAAAAAAGTTCATAGACTCATTGGTTGGGTGGGGGGGGGGGGTAATACATATTCAACAGTAACATTTCAGCTACAAAGAAACCAAGCCTTTCAGAGTGATTGTCTTAACTAATTCTCTTAGTGTCTCTCATTACCATATCTTCTCCCCTCTAGAGAGAACTCTGGGAAGATCATGGGTGGAGATTGTAGGCTAATATGTCCCATAAAAGCAGAGGGCCTTGGATAGCAGAGCCAGAGACATCCAGACATCTCTAAGGGAACCTATGGCTTAGGAATCCCATGTGTTCCAAATACAGCATTAGGTTCAAACCAGGCGAGCTCTGAGACCAACATGGCATCAGTGGTTGTCCAGAGGAAACACAGAGAAGGCAACAAGGCTATTGACGGTATCCCTGAGGCCAGAGCAGTCCTGTGGAGGGTGGTGGGCCCATTAGAGGCCAGCAGAAGTTGCAGGAGGCATTTGCAGCATTCAGTTTACCTATGTAGGGAGAATGACATGATGAGTCTGAAGGTGCTAGAGATGTCAAGCCTATCATCTCCCCAACCAGTTAAACTCCCTTTCAAAATGGAGATCCTCATGGAGAGAAAAACTTCGAGTAGAATCCAGTTAGAGAGACACAGGAGAGATAAGAACAAGGCAAAAAGAAAGTTCAGATAAAAGCAGGAAAGGGAAGCAAGGAAGCAGATCCAAGAAAGCACAGACAATTTTTGAAAAGTTTGCCAAAAAAACAGAAGCTAGAAAAGTTATGGGGGCTTCTTGTTCCTGACAATATGTACAGGGAAACTCTTTTCACTAAAATATAAAATATAATTAAAAAATACAAAAAGGAATCATGGTTGAACTCCTCCAAAGTTATTGTAAGAAAATTGAGAATATGAGAAAAAAGAATATCCTTTCAGAAAGCACAACAGACCCAACAAATCCTTCTCTCTGCACACCCAACTGTTAAGAGATGAGGTGCTATGATGTCTGGGATATGCTTCAATCTGGAATGAATGAAGTGGATTAGGATATGAAAGACATGAGACTCGTGATAGGGCACTGTGTGTTTGATACTATTCCCAGTTAATTTTGGACCATTATCTCCTACTTTCCCTCTGGTAGTTCTCACTCAGTTTTTATCAAACACTTGTGAATGATGGACTCAATCTTCAGCTTTCTTTCCTCAAATTTGGTAGAATTTAGCAATTTTATGCCCACTTGTGATTTCAAATTCAACTCACATGCACATTTCTAACAAACTGGAATTTTTCACCTAGACATTTCTGCTGAACTCCAGTGTGCATTTTTAGTTGTAAGGCTCACAGACACCTGAAGGTCAAGGTATCAGTGGCTAAACATATTAACTCCTCCTCAGTACAACCCCTTCCCCTCTATCTCCCATTTCCACAACATTTCCAGCACCTCAACATTTCCTCTTACCCAAGCCAGGAACCTGAGAGTTATCCTGGATTTGACTTTTTTCTTTCTTTCTTTTTCAATTATACGTGACATTCAATATTATTTTGTATTAGTGTCAGGTGTACAGCATAGTAGTCAGACATTTATTTAATTTACAATGTGATACCCCCATAAATCTGGTACCCAGCTGGTCACCATACATACTTACCACACTATTATTGACTATATTCCCTATGCTGTATTTTATATCCTCATGACTATTTGTAACTACCAATTTGTACTTCTTAATCCCTTCACATTTTTCACCCAGGCTACATGTTACCCCCTACCCCCTACTCTGGCAACAGTCAGTTTGTTCTCTGTATCTATGAGTCTGTTTCTGTTTTGTTTGCTCATTTACTTCAGTCTTTAGATTCCAAATATAAGTGAAATCATATGGTAATTGTCTTTCTCTGTCTGACTTATTTTAGTTAGTATAATATCCTCAAGATCTATCCATGTTGTCACAAATGGTAAGATTCCTATCTTTTTTTATGGCCAAGCAATATTCCATTGTGTATATATGTACTATTTCTTCATCTAGTCATCTATTGATGGGCACTTAGATTGCTTCCATAGCTATTGTAAATAATGTAGCAATGTACACAGGAGTGCATACATCTATTTGAATTAGTGTTTTGGATTTCTTTAGATAAATACCCAGCAATTATGATATTACTGTGTCATAAGGTAGTTCTATTTTTAAGTTTGGGGGGAACCTCCATACTATCATCCATAGTGGTTGTACCAATTTGCAGTCCCACCAATAGTGCACGAGGGTTCCCTTTTTTCCACATCTTCTCTAACATGTTTGTTGATTTATTGACAATAGCCATTCTGACAGGTGTGATAATATCTCATTGTGATTTTAATTTGCAGTTCTCTGATGATTAGTGACATTGAGCATCTTTTCATATGTCTATTGGACATATGTCTGTCCCCTTTAGAGAAGTTTTTATTCATACCCTCTGCCCATTTTTCAATCAAATTATTTGATTATTTTGGTGTTAAGGTGTAAGAGTTCTTTATAAATTTTGGATGTTAACCACCTATGGGATATATTACTGGCAAATATCTTCTCCCACTCAGTAGGGTTTTGTAGGGTTTTTTTTAATTCATTTTTTGATGATTTCTTTTGCTGTGAAAAACTTCTGTTTCATGTACTCCCATTTGTTTCCTTTTGTTTTCATTGCCTAAGGCTATGTGTGAGTGTGTGAGTGTGTGAGTGTGTGTATGTGTATAACTAAGAGCAATGTCAGAGCATTTACTGCCTATGTTTTCTTCTAAGAATTTTATGGTTTCAGGTCTTAATAAATCTTTAATCTGTTTGCATTTATTCTCGTATATGGTATAAAAAAGTGGTCTAGTTTTATGTTTTTGCATGTATCTGTCCAGTTTTCCCAACATCATTTATTGAATAGACTGCCTTTCCCTCATTGTATATTCTTTCTTCCTTTGTCATAGATTAATTGACCATATAGTTTGGGATTATTTCTGGGCTCTCTGTTCTGTTCCATTGATCCATGATCTATGCATGCCAGTACCATGACACTACCATAGCCTTGTAATACTTGATATTACAGGCAACATGGTACCTCAAACATTGTTCTCTCTCGAGATTACTGTAGCTATTCAAAGTCTTGCAGTTCCATATAAATCTTAGGATTATTTCTAGTTCTGTTTAAAATGTCATCAGTATTTTGTTAGGTAGTGCACTGAATCTATAGATTGCTTTGAGTAATGTGGATAGTTTAACAATGTTAATTCTTCCTATCTGTCAGCACAGTATATATGTCCATTTGTTTGCATCTTCTTCAATTTCTTTCTTTCACATCTTAAAGTTTTTTGAATACAGATCTTTTACTTACTCGGTTAAATTTATTCCTAGGTATTTTTGGATGCAACTGTAAGTGGGATTGTTTTCTTAATTTCTCTTTCTAATAGTTTATTATTGGTGTATAAACAGCAACCAATTTCTGAATATTAATTTGGTATCCTGCTACTTTACTGAATTCATTCATCAGTTCTAATAGTTTCTGGTGAACTCTTTAGGGTTCTCTTTACATAATATCATGTCATCCACAAATAATGATAATTTACTTCTTCCTATGTAATTTGGATGCCTTTTATATTTTTCTTGTCTGATTGCTGTGGCTAGGACATCTACTGTATTTTTGGAGAGAAATTTGAGGAGAAAGGTGGGTGCGTCTTATAGTCCGAATGTGGCTTAGCTGGCTCACTGTTGGGGGTGGGGTGGCAGTGCAGCAGGTTCACAGGAGGCAGGAGAAGGGTTGCTGCTGCATTTTCCTCCCAAATTGGGGGAGGGGAATGTGTCTTATAGTCCAAAAACTATTGTAATACTATGTTGAATAAAAGTGATAAAAGTAGACAACTTTGTTTTGTTCCTGATCTTAAAAAAAAAATGCTTTAGCTTTTCCCCATTATGTATGATGTTAGCTGTGGGGTTGTCATAAGTGGCTTTTATTGTGTTGAGGTGTGTCTTGTCCATTCCCACTTTGCTGAGTTTTTTTTATCATAAATAGGTATTAGATTTTGCCACATGTTTTTTCTGCATGTACTTATAGGATCACATGAGTTGAATCCTTCATTTTGTTTATGTGGTATATCACATTAATTGATTTGTGGATATTGAACCAACCTTGCATACCAGAAGTAAATCTCACTTGATCATGGTGTATAATCTTTTTAATGTATTGTTGAATTTGATTTGCTAATATTTTGTTTAGGACTTTTTTTACTCTATGTTCATCAGGGATATTGGCCCATAATATTCTTTTTTTGTAATTTGTCTGTCTCATTTTGGAATTAGGGTAAAGCCGGCCTTATAGAATGAGCTTGGTAGCCTTCCTTCCTCATGAATTTCCTGAAATAGTTTGAGAAGGAGAGGTGTTAATTCTTCCTTAAATGTTTGGTAAAATTCACCTGTGCAGTCATCCAGTCCAGACACTCTGTTCAGATTTTCCATTTCTTTTTGATTCAGTCTTAAAAGATTGCACATTTCCAGGAATTTATGCATTTCTTCCAGACTGTCCAATTTGTTGGCATATAATTGTTTGTAGTATTTTCTTATAATCCTCTGTATTTTTGTGGTATCAGTTGTTAGTTCTCCTCTTTCACTTCTGATTTTATTTATTTGGGTCCTTTCTTTTTGTCTTAATGAATCTGGTTAAAGGTTATCAATCTTGCTTATCTTTTCAAATAATCAGCTTTTGTTTTCATTAACTGTTTATACTTTTAGACTATTTCATTTATTTCAGCTATTATCTTTATTATTTCCTTTCTCCTACTTACTCTGGGCTTTGATTATTGTTCTTTTATAAGCTCAATCATCTACATTACATTATAATTTCTTATGCAGACACCACATATGTTTCTAACCAAGTAAATGGTGACATCAGTAGATGGAAAAGAATGCATCATTTTCATCTCTGTAGTACCTACTCAAGTACCTTGCACACCACAAGGGTGGTCAGTGCTTGTTCACTGAGTCATTTCTGTTTGGAAACATTTAAATTAGTAAGTATTAGCTAAACTTACTAAATTCTGTGTGATTCTAAAATGTGCAGGAAATGCAAATCCACAAAGGTTGAAAGCTTACACAGTGGTTGCCTGAGGTTGGAAATGGGAACAGAGATTGCAAATCAAGCACAAGGGATCTTTTTAAGGTGAGAGAATTTTAAAACTGGATTGTAGTAATGGCTGTATCTACCCTGTAAATTTACTAAAAATCATTCATTTGTACACTTCAAAATGTGAATTGTGTGGTATGTAAATTATTTCAATGAAGCTACTTAAGAAGAGAGAAAGAAAAGAATGAAAGAAAGAAAGAGAGAAAGAAAGAAAGACACTATTTTTATTTACACGAAACCAGTAAGAATATGTACTTACTATAACTGGAGCTGGGACTCTACTAAAATACACAAGAACTTCTGCCCACATAGGTCAGGTGTAATGAACACTTTTGAGGACTAATTTTTTCTCTCTGTGAGGTAACTCTCAGTATCGATTCAAAATCTATCACAGTAACTATTAAGTCTGAAAATATTCTTCCAAGAAATCTAAAAACTACATGGGCCACACAATAAATTTGAAGACCCCAAAACACTTCTAAGATTTGAATTGCATTACTTCTGAGATTCCTCTTAGCTCTTTGCTTCTGGGTCCATTCCACAGGGTTTTTTTGTTTGTTTTTGTTTGTTTGTTTGTTTGTTTTGCTGGGGGGAGGGTTAGGGAATCAAAATAAATTTAATCCACATCAATAGAATTTTATTTCCATGTTATACAAGTTAACTACTGCTAAAGTAATACAGACTTGAATTCCTATCCCTTCAAGGGCTGAAGGGGTCAGATGTTTCATAACATGCCCTTTCTGATCTGTTCTCTCTCACTCAGATTAGACTCAACTTACCCACCCTTTTAAAATCCATACACACCTCCAATTCCCAAGATTTCTTCCTATACTGATGCGAAAGACCAAAGCCTGTAAAATCGGAATTTGCAAAATTCTCACTTTACCACTAAGGTATTAAAGACAAGTGAGCTTAAATGTAGGAATTTATATATGAGGAACAACAACAGAGGAGCTATTTCAACATTGTATTCACATCTTTACTTTCCTCCAAGGATCTATCCTCTACCTGCCTCCCATTCCTCACCTCTAAGAACATGACAACAGGAGACTGTAAGGCTTGAGTTCAAACACTACCACACCTCCTTGCCTTCAGTGTCTGATAACTATCCCCTTCTTTCTCCCTGGGCCAATCTCTCCATTTGTGCTCCCTGCTGGTTCCTTGTCCATCCCCATTTCCTCTCCCCTCTATTTTCAATGCTTTTCTTGCTTTGGGAATATTCCTTGCAGCCTACTCTCTCACAGTAAGAGTCTTGATGGCTGCAGCTGCCTCCTCCCTTGCATCCTCATCTTCTTGCCCAGGTCTCATGATGCTGTCTGCTCTCCTTCCAGGGTCCCCTTCCTCTTCAGACAAGATGTTTCACCAGAAATAGCAACGCTAAATACTTCCCTTTCAGTGAAATTAGAAAATAAAAATATGCAATTATTTTATAAAAAATAATAAGTACTTTATAAATAAACAAATAAAAATCACTCATAATCCCACTACCTCAAAATAGCCACTACTAATACATCAGGGAGCATTTCTTAGTTCTTTCTTGTACACTTATATATACACTTATAATTTTATAAAATCAAAATCATATTTCATTTAGTTGCATATCCTACTTAACATTATGAAAAAGCAACTCCTGAAGCTGTTAAATATTATTCAAAAACATAATCAATAATGGCCACATACTACTCAATCATAGGCATTAACATGTTTATTTAGGTTATTTATAACTGTTATGAATATAATATGGAATTCTCAACAAACCTGTAAAAGACCAAAGAGTAACTAATTTAGGCTTTGTGGACCACATACTGACACTGTTGCATAATCTTTCTTTGTTTTTTTTCTATAACCCTGTAAGAAAGTATTCTTAGCTCTTAAACCTTACAAAAATAGGTTGTTGGTGGATTTAGTCCATGGATTCTGGCTTACCAAGCCCTGATACAGAAGAGAAAATCATCAGTGATGTTTCAGTATATATACTTGGGGAACTTTTCCTAGAAGTAAAATCAACCAAAAAATATTTTTTAAGCTTTCTATCCTTATTATTCACAATTACCTATCATGTTTGGCCACATAAACAATTTAAAAATAAGCAACTAGAAATACTTGTAGCAAATATTAAAAGTTGTGAGCCCCAGCAAATTAAGTTATTATGAGTAGGAAAAATGAAATATTAAAATTCATATAGTACAGGCCTAAGAACCCATAATTTTTCTTCAAAAAATATAAACAAGCAAACTTCTGGCCAAGATGGAGGCATAGGTAGATACACTTTGCCTCCTCACACAACCAAAAGAAGGACAACAACAAATTTAAAAACAAAAAACAACCAAAACTGCCAGAGAATCAAACTGTATGAAAGTCTGACAACCAAGGAGTTAAGAAATATTCATCCAGACTAACAGCACCATAATGCCACAGTACGTGGGTTGCCCCACCCTGGCTAATACCTAAGGCTCTGCCCCTTACTGCATAACAGGTGAGTGAGACAAAAAAAAAAAAAAAAAAAAGGCCCAAATGAAAGAACAGATAAAAGCTCCAGAAAAAATACAACTAAGCAATGAAGAGATAGCTAACCTATCAGATGCACAGTTCAAAACACTGGTAATCAGGATGCTCACAGAAATGGTTGAGTATGGCCCCCAAATAGAGGAAAAGTGAAGGCTAAAAAAGGTGAAATAAAGGAAAATGTACAGGGAACCAACACTGAAGGGAAGGAAACTGGGACTCAGATCAATGGTTTGGAGCAGAAGGAAGAAACATTCAACCAGAACAGGATGAAGAAACAGGAATTCAAAAAAAATGAGAGGCTTAGGAACCTCCAGGACAACTTTAAACATTTCAACATCTGAATCATAGGGGTACCAGATGGAGAAGAAGAAGAAGAAGAAATGGAAAATGTATTTGAAAACATGATGAAGGAGAACTTCCCTAATCTGGCAAAGGAAAGAAACTTTCAGGAAGTCCAGGAAGCTCAGAGAGTCCCAAAGAAGTTGGACCCAAGGAAGCACACACCAAAGCACATCATAATTACATTAGCCAAGATTAAAGATAAGGAAAGAATCTTAAAAGCAGCAAGAGAAAAGGAGACAGTTACCTACAAAGGAGTGCCCATAAGACTATCAACTGATTCCTAAAAAGAAACTTTTCAGGCAAGAAGGGGTTGGAAAGAAATATTACAAGTCATTAAAGGCAAGAACCTACACCTAAGATGACTATCTTGTGTTGTGACTGTTCCAAGGCCTGACAGATTCGTGGTATTCAGGCAGATGGAAGAATATTCATGGAGCTGTTGGGATGTCTGGCATGCCTTTATTCATGGGTGTGCAAGCCACACATGCTGAAAGCTGAGTATCTCCCTGCATGTCTCTGCATGGCACACATTGTGGCCTTTGCTCCCCAGCATGCCTCTGGCTATTCTGCAGCCACTGGTACAGGGAGGGGTGTGTTGTGATGGATGCTAACTTTTCCATCTCGGCATCAGAACACATGATGTTCTCCACCCGAATGTCCCACAAGCACAAGAGCCACACAGTCAAGGGCTCCCCAGGTCGCTGGTGGAACTGATTTGCAAGATCTACCAGCTCGACCTTCATGTAAGGTCTATCAGTAGTATGTTCTACATTTTGCACAGGGCCCACTGGGTTCCCACCAGGCACCATGGGCTGGTGGGATTTCATCTTTTGTTTCACTATGGGGCGGGCCTTCTAGGAACAAGGTCCCGCTTTGATGTCATCTTCCTCTGACTCTGACTTGACTGCTGCAGCAGGAGACAGGGATCTGTGTTGCTGTTCTGCCACTCACAGATCTTTCAGAGCATCAATCCTGGCTTCTAGGGCTTTTGTGTTGCAGAGCGCAGTCTCTCTCTCTCTCCACTCAAAAATCTCAAAAAGAATGACCCAGCCCACAGCTCTTACAACCACATGGGCTTTTCTAGGGTCTTCCCCACCACCTACAGGGCTTTCTCCACTATGTCCATAAAATCAAACAGGCTACACTTTGGTTCACAGGTTGGCATTCAATCCACTGAGTCACACCAACCAGGGTTGAGACTGACTCTTTTTTTTTTTTAGTTTAAATATTTCTTTCTTTTTTTTAATTCTTTATTTTATTGATTATGCTATTACAGTTGGCCCATTTTCCCCCTTCACTCCCCTCCACCCTGCCCATCCCCTCCCACCCTCATTCCCCACTTTAATTCATGTCCATGGGTCATAAGTTCTTTAGTGTCTACATGTCCCATACTATTCTTGCCCTCCCCCTGTCTATT
>PVIA01011235.1:0-45928 GCA_004024845.1 Tonatia bakeri
GCGTGACAGTTTAAGACAATAGCAAGTCACAGAAGGGCTTCCAGCAGGCAAGTGACATGATCTGCCATGAGGAGGAAGATTTAGAGTGAAGACAAGGCTGAGAGCAAGACCAGCTAGGAAACTGCTGGAGTGGGGCTGACAAGGGTTGACGGTGACAAGGACCAGGACACTGCCTCAAAGATGAAGAAAAGACAGATTTTGGATGTACTGTAGAAGCAAAACTGATGGAACTTGCTGATACACTCATGTGAAAAATGAGAAAAAGAAAGGACAGGCAAATGATGGTATCTCTTACTAAGATGAGAAATTCAGGGCAGAACAAGTCCAAGGGAAGATCAAGGGTTTCATTTTAAGATGCCAATGAACCCAGCAAGTGGCAATGCCAGTGAAACAGCTGGTTACATGAGCCTGAATCCCAGGAGGGAGGTCTGGGCTGGAGAAGCTAAGTTTGAAGTTACCATCACACAGATGGGGCTGAAGCCAGCAGCCCAGAGGAGCTGTCCCAGAATGGGTCTCAGAGGAAGAGAAGTGGGTCCAGGACTGAGCCCTAGGGCACCAGCCATTCAGAACTCCTGCCACAGACACAGAGGGAGCCCTGAGGTTCAAGGAAGCAAAAAGGCAGCTTCCAGGAGCTGCCACCACATTCTCAGTGCCCAGAACACTCTCTGCTTACAGAAGTCCCAAATGCATGAGCAAAGAAAGGGTTAGGGGTGTGGGGTTCAGAATGAGTCATGCCAAGATGTGCCTCTGTGAGAAACTTCTGGTCCTCCCTTCACTGCCTGGGTAACTTGAATTAGAGGATCTGCCCGTAAGAAGAGATTACCAGAGATAACCTCTTTTGACCTATGTGCCAGGACAAACTTCTATCTACTGAATACCTGGCTCTCCCTGCAATGGCCCTCCGAAGTCCCAAGGCACCTTACCTCCTCCCTAGTTCAGGATGTCTTACTTATACTATGGTTCCTTTCTGTCTTTGAACTGCTCCTGTCTGGGGAGGGGAGGTCTCTGAGTCTGTCATGCATGGGGGGTTCCCATACACATGTATGCATTAAATTTGGTCATTTTCTCTTGCTAATCTGCCTCACGTCTATTTGATTATCAGACCCACAGAAGAACCCTGAAGATACAGAAGAAAGGTTCTCCCTCCCCCACAGGGGTGGTACCCTGGCCAGACGTTGCTGAAAGACGCAATGGGAAGAGCAAACAGGAACATCAACAAGCGTTGACTCTAGAACACAGTCAGAGCGATGGGAACCAAGTTGGGGCACTTCCCTTTGGATGGACGTCAAGACGGCCACTGACCAGCAACGCAGCCCCAATCTCACGATGACTCACTCACTTGGCCCACAGTGGCCTCCGTGACACATGCAGTCACGCCTTGCGGTCAGATGCCACTGAGGTCTTCTCATCACTGGCTCCTGAAGTGCCAGACCTGCCAGGCCAGTGAGACCACGGCCCAATGGGAGATGTGAGTGGGCTCCACTGCCTGGCTGGGGGATTCCGGCCGCATCCCCACATGAACCACCAACACCCTTGGGAAGGGAGAGCACTCAGCCACTTCCCAGCACTCACACCTGGGAGTCCTGCCTGCCCCCCCAGCTACTGGTCCCTCACCTCAGCTGCCACACCTGTGTTCATCCTCTCGGTTCACCGCACGCTCACCAAAGCTTTTCTCCTGAGAAAATAAAGAAATCGGCAGACTCACCAGGAACGGTTAGCACAGATGGGGATTTTTCGGGCCGTTCATTCACACGGCTGCTGTTTTGAATCCAGAAAATGCTGACAGGCTCCGGTGGGCCCACAGCCTGACAGGTGAGGTTGAAGGCAGTGTTTCTGGTGACGTTCATGCTCTCCGGCTGCCTGGTAAAGTGAGGAAGTCCTGCAGAGAAAGGGTTAACAGAAGGAATGTTTCCAATCCACAAGCAAAGGCAGAGCCCTAGGGGGAGTGGAAACTACCAGAACTGGGCAAGGGGAGATTCTATACCATCTCAGGTCCAAACCCCAGTTCTCACATGAAAGCCGGGTAAGAGAGAAAACAGAGGCTGGTCTCCACCAGTCCAGCTCCAGCTGACTTTCCAGGACACTTTCCCAAAGGGCTTGTTACAGTGACTCGGGACTGGTTTGACCAGCAGAGAGGCCTGGCTGGTCTGAAACCAGGCCATGCTCACACTCCTGGGGCAGGTCGGCAGGTTCTCAGCACTCCTCACCGGAGCGAACAGAGTGAAGAACCTAGCCACACAATAGGTCTGCTGCTTTTGAGGACAACCTACTGTGTGTGAGGCTGCCAGATGGGTGACATGAATTTTAAGTTCTGTGCACGTGTGGAGGGCTGAGCGCCTTTCAAAGCACAGTCTCATGAGAACACTGTAGATGCAGTTACACGGCCACAACCCCAAGATCTCCAACTGGAGTTCCAGGATCAAGGCCGCGAGAAAAGGCACTTCAGGAATGTCTCAGAGGAACACAAGCAACTCACTTACTTGAGGTGTGTGCCAAAAATGCATCAGGTGAACTAACTGTCCTCACACATGGAAATCATGTTCTTTAGGGACTGTGAACTCACGGACCCACCTGGTCCCAATACGAATGATATGAAGCGGTAAATGGAAAACATTTTTCCTGCTTTAAAGTTTTGCAAAACTCCATCTGGACCTAACATGAACCTGCCCTGGGCATTTTTCTGAGATTTTGGCAAGTAAAATGTCCTCTAAATATTTTTCCTAGATAAACAACAAAGGTAGGATCCACCCCTACCCACAGTGCTGACATAACACTAGATTTCAGTCTGGGATGGGCCCCGAACAAAGCTATTAGAGAGACTGCGGAGGGCCTGCCTCCCTCAGGCCTCCTGCAGCATTAGTACCTATAGGGTGTGTGTTTACAAAAGAATGGGTAGCAGGAGCCTTTTAGTGGAAGATGTTTCCAGCTGAATTTCTCTGAAAAGCTAATCACTTGCTCTACAGCCTGTATAAATGAGGGTCCCGAGAAAGTAGGAAAGAGAGGTGTTTCCATAGTCTGTGGGCATGGAACCCTAGGGGGCAGCACCTGGGTGGTGAAGAGTGACCACCAGGGTGGTTAAAATAAAGATGCTTCCTCCTTGAAGCCTCCCTTGACAGGCTCTGCCATTGCAGAACCAGGCGTGCAAACCTGGAGACCCAGGAACCCGGGCTCACTGGCTGGCTCACTTGTGACTCAGCTCACATTCCCCACAGGAGTTCAAGATCCTCCAGGGTAGAGATGGCTTTCAACTCATCCCATGTCTCACTTCTCACCCCCACTGAGCCCAGCTCCTGTCATGGCCTGGAACTGCACTGAACTAACACCCGACAAATCCCAAGGCCCTGAAAGAAGGCCTGGCTGAGCTGTCAGCCCTGTCCAGGGAAGCCACTCACCCTCCCTGGTCTCACTGCCCACATACACAGGGCAGGAAGAGATGCTGGACAATAAGCAAACTGCCACCTGACCAGGTGAGTGGCACCTGGTGCGAGCACTGAGAGCTGGATAATGACATGCATTTGCTGTCTTTAAAAAAGTCATCAACTCTTTTTAGTGTATATAACTCAGGACAAGGAAGCTGATAATCTCTTTAATTTCAGGCCTACTGCCTAGGATGGAGCTAAAACTTTAGCAATTGAATTCATTTCATTATTACTTAAAGACTAAAAAGAAGATTGGCTTATATAAACTCAGTTCTCATGGATCTGCAGCGTTTGCAAATGGAGTCATAGATGGGCCTTCCACACTGCAGAGTACGGACAGGCAAAGCAGTTAATGCCGGCCACTCTGCCACTTCTGTACTTACGTTGTACCTCGACGTAGATGGGGTCAGACACGACATCTTCGTTGTTTATGTTCATCTTACAGACATATGACCCACTGTCTGAATGCTGCACGCTGGTTATGCTTTAGAGAAAACACATGAAGACATTTACAGTCACTACCCTTTGAGCTCGATACAGAAACAGAACATTCTTCAACTTCTACGACATATGCTGTGATGTTAACCTTACATATAGACATGGCTAGGTCACGGTGCCTAGACATTTGGTCTAACACCACTTTAGATGATTCTGGGAAGGTAGCTTTCCGATGAGATTAAATCGAAATCAGCAGATTCCAACTAAAGCAGATGACCCTCCATAATGGGGGTGGGCCTCATCCAGTCGGTCGAAGGCCTATGAGCAGAGACGGAGGTCCTCTGAGGAAGAGGAATTCCGCCTCCAAACGGCCTTGGGACCCAAGCCTGCAGTAGCGATGCTTCCACGGGCATCCAGCAGATTTCAGATTTGCCAGCATCCAGAGTCATGGTGGCCAGTTCTGGACAAGAAATGACTCTAATCCTTATGTTACTGGTCTTGACTTCTATGGTAGACTCCAATGGGAGTGCTGGCTGTTCAAGGCATTTTGCACATCCGAAGAGTTGTTTGGGTGTTCACCATGGCTTTTGAGAGCCAGGGGCAACTGTTCCATATCCCAAATGATCCTCTGTGACCAGAACACATTCCATTATACATACACATACAGAATCTTGCCTCGTTTTAACATTCACCTCATTTCCCAGAAGAGCAATTATCATGAAAAGGGAGGGTGGCGAGGGGGTGGACTGGCACTGGTCCTCTGGCTTGTTTGGACTTAGCGGGGACTAGGTCACCATTTGGAAAAGGGATCACTGACATCGGAAGGCTGCATTTGTAACAGCCACATGGAGGGGGGCTTACGGGGGGCGGGGTGCAAGTGTATGTATCCCTGGTGCGGCCACGCCCCACTTTAACAAGTTCACATTCATATTCTTTCATTATAAAACAACGTTCTTTTGTTTTTCTTGTATTATAGCATGGACACTATGTTATAATATATCTGAGAGTAAAAGATGACCTTGGCTCTAAAAGGCTGAGAATCCTGCTTTCCACCTTTCCAGCGTGTTTACAAACAAGAATTATACAACATAGGTGAACCCTACAGTTTGCCGGTGGTGGGAAGTGTGAGGGGAGGAGGGACACTGTGGAATGCTCTCAGATGCTCTCCCCCAGAGGGTCCTCTACTCACCCTCTGCTCATCAGACACAGCAAAGACTGGCTGGGGGAGAAAAAGAGAAAAGGAAAACATGGAAGGGTCCACATACCTAGCAGTTTGCACTGATGCAACTTATTTATCCAAAGCAAAATGAAACCCATCCTTCAACTGGTCAGGGGCTGAGGCTTAAGGCTCAAAAGAAAAGAAAAAGCTGGCAAGGTCAGGGGGCCCCACAAACCTTGGCAACATTTGGCAGCCGGCAGAGGGTAACACAGTGCCACCAAGGCAGTGAAGCCCCTAGGCCTTGAGGAGCCACAGCTGCCTTGGGTCAAACACATGGTTTTCAGAACACATACTGTACATTTTAAACATAACTTCCCTCCAAAAACATCATTTTGCAAATCCCTATTGGCCTATGCTAAACATAGCAACTAAATTCCATGTTGAGCACGGTGTCAGTCGGAAGTAGGGGACCAGGCTGCTTGGGTTAACATCACCTCCATATTGTTCACCGGACCCAGGTGTGTGACTGTCACCTGTCACCTGCATTTCCTGATGGGCCAATGTGAATGGCACCCCACTGACAGGATACTCTGACTTCCCCTTTCCCTTCATTACTGTGTAGGAGAAAATTAATTCTTGAATGCACCTGATGAATGAATGTTGGATGTGGGGAGGACTCAGAATCAAGGAAAGACCAGATATCTCCATGCTTTAGGGCAGACGCTGAATGTCACTATGTCCAGAGGCCACCGGGAAAACAGGACAAGATAGAAAAAGCCCTCACAGGACAAGTATCTCCACATAATGGGCTGACCCTCCCCTGGTATCTCCCTGGATGTTGTGGTGACAGGAAGGAGCTGGAGAAAGAGGGAGAGAAACGTGTCTGCCGTGGTGTCCTGCCCATCGTGAGTGAGTCAAGGGGCTGGATGGTGCATCCTGGTTTTAGCAGCTCCTGAAAACTCTCCCCAGCTGCCTGGTCAGTCTAGTCTTCTTTGCATTTCCAAGGGAAACCAAGGTTCATAGCTACTGCAGAGGCAGTCCTTTCCACACGGTTCACAAGTTCACTTTACAAGATGTGTCACTTTTTTCAGGCAAGAGCTGGGATTCCATGGAGTGGAAGACAAGATCTGATAGGCTGGAGACACTCATGTCTCGGGACCTCAGTGTGGCAGCAGGCTTGCCAGATGCCACGAAGAGCTGGCAACCAGGGAAAAAGTGACAGCCAGAGAGGGATGCAGTGCAGGACCCCAGGAAGGCACCTGAGGGGGATGCAGAACACACCCAAGTAACCACCAGGCAGCACTTCCTGGGACACAGAAGTCAGACTGCACAGAACACCCAGGAGGACCTTCAGTCAACCAGCAAGGAAAATTCAGGTCAGGACTAGAAAAGGCGACAGAGGGAATGTGACCAAACTGTCTTCAGTCATTTGCAGACGAAAAAAGGGGTCTGTGGAAAGTAACTTTACAGGATGACCTGATTCTAAATTCCTAACCAGCTGGTCATGGTTGGTAGGCATGTGCCAGGCATATAACTTTTAGTAGAAGGTTTATCTTTGCCTTCAAAAAGCAATGTCCATTGTTTCTGTGCATCTAGGTTAACACACCTTAGAAATAAACTGTGACCACCCTCAAGAGAGCACATAGTCTTGCTAATTATCCCATAATCCCAACCCCCCCTTGGATTTCCCTGTCCTTCATGTAATCTTCCCTCCTTTGCCTCCTTAATTTCAAATGCCTAAAAGAAGCTGTAAAACTGTTATTCTTGGGAGCATTTGAGATCTTGATCCCAAGATTATGTTGCCCATTTGCCTCAAATAAATTCTTATAAAAATTCTCAGAGTTCTGGTAAAGATGGCTGGTGTAGGTAAATAAGTACTTGAATCCTCCAACAACCAAAATTACAACTAAACTACAGAACAGTTATCATTCAGACCACCTGAAATCTAGCTGAACATAAGTCCTACAACTAAGGATATAAAGAAGCAGCCAGGGAGACAGGTAGGAGGGGAAGAGACATGAAACGGGCAGGTCCCCCACACACATGGCAGATAAAAATTAGGAGGGATATCTCTGATGTGGAGGTCCACCCCCTGAGGAGCGAGGTATACCAACCCCACACCAGGCTTGCCAGCACAGGGTTCCCATGCCAGGAGAAGTCTCCATACCCTCTAAAGACCAGCAGGAATTGTGGCTGAGTGAGATGCAAGGATTCTGCAGTCCCAAACTTTCCTCTTAATGGGCCTGTGCATGGACTTACTGGTACACATGTGCTCTGATCTCAGTGCTGGGGCAGCAGGAACTACGGGGAAGAACGGTAGTGTCTGGCATCAAGGCAAGAGGTGAAGAGACAGCTTTCTCCCAGACAGAAGTGCTGGCAGAGGCCATTGCTCCTTTTCTGGGCCCTCCCCCCACAGATTCATCAGGCAGGTGCCAAATATAAGTCCCCTTCAACCTAGCTAACACTGTTCTCCCCACCCTGGTGATTTCCTAAGACCTCACCCCACTCAACTTGGAGACCACATAAGCCATTTCCAGTGGCTTTTCCATACCAATGGCCTCTTGTGACTCATGATTTGGACATTCCTAAACTCTCTCAAGCAAGCAGCATCTGGCCTCAGCATATCCCATATCTCTTGCTAAGAGACCCCAGGCCCAGCACCAGGGGCAGCCAGCGACAGTTTGTAGCTTGGCCTCTCCAGGGCACCTTCAAGCCCAGCACAAGTAGCAGCCATTTGCAGATAGCTTTGTAGCTTTTGCCAGGTGGCCGTGGGTAGGGCACAGGCAGTGGCTGACCTTGGTCTGCACCTCTGGGAGATCTCAGAGGCACTGTATCTGGTGGACAGCTTCAGACCATGCAGGATTACCACTGGACCACCTCCCCAAGTGACTCACTCTAGAGGGGGAACTTAGCAGGCACCAAAGCCCCACTGAAGTATATCCTGCTCTGTGAGGTTAGCCCTACTCAGCACCTCCTCCACTGTAGTTCCATCTGGTCCTCATAGCCAATCAGCCTGGTGCTGAATCCCTAGTAGTGATATGCCAACAGTAATCAAGTCTCAAGTATAAAGAAAGGTGCACACAGCCCCTGGGGGTGGGGGAAGAAGGGCCCACCTGGAGCCCTGGCTCAAGTTACTTTGGAGGTTGGCCACTGGGCCCTACAGGACACCTATTGCATAAGGCCACTCTACTAAAACCAGGAGATCTACTAGCTGTACCTAATACACAGGAACAAACACGGGGAAGCAGCCAAAACGAGGAGACAGAGAAACATAAATAAAATAAAAAGAGAAATAAAATAAATAAATAAATAAAATAAATATGCCCAAAATAAAAGAGAAATCTCTATAAATAGAACTAAATGAAATGGAGGCAAGCAAACTAACAGATACGGAATTCAAAATGATGGTTATAAGAATGTTCAAGGTACTTAATGAGAACTTCAACAGCATTAAAAAAGGACATAAAAAAACCATAAAAAAGAACCAGTCAGAAATGAAGAATACAGTAACTGAAGTGAATATATTCTAGGGAACCAACAGTAGAATAGACGAAACAGAGGACCAATCAGCACTTTGGAAGATAAGAAAGCAGAAAACACCCAATCAGAACAGCAAAAACAAAAAGGAATCAAAAAAATGAAGAAAGTATAAGAAGCCTCTGGGATAACCCCAAGCAAACCAACATTCACATCATGGGGGTGCCAGACAGGACAGAGAGAGAGCAAGGAATTAAAAACCTATTTGAAAAAATAACGACAGAAAACTTCCCTAACCTGGTGAAGGAAATAGACATACAAGTCCAGGAAGCACAGAGAGTTCCAAAAAGGATGAACCCGAAAAGTCCCACACCAACACACATCATAATTAAAACTCAAAAGGTTAAAAACAAAGAATCTTAAAGCAGCAAGACAAAAGCAGTTAGTTACCTAAAAGGGAGTTTTCAAAAGACTGTCAGCTATTTTTTTAACAGAAACTTTGCAGGCCAAATGGGATTGATGTGAAATATTCAAAGTGATTAAAAACAAGGACCTACAACCAAGAATGCTCTACCCAGCAGAGCTGTCATTTAGAATTGAAAGACAAGGAGCCTCCCAGACAAGAATAAGCTAAAGGAGTTCATCACAACCAAACCAGTATTACAAGAAATGTCAAAGGGTCTTCTTTAAGAAGAAGAAGTAAAGAAAAGATTAAAATATGAATAATAAAATGGCAATAAATACACATCTATCAATAATCACAGCACTTTAAGTGCAAATGGGTTAAATGCTCTAATGAAAAGACATCCAGTGACTGGAAGGATAATAGGAGTCTTACTTCAGATTGAAAGGTGCGCAGGACTGAAAGTAGAGGGGTGGGAAAAGATATTTCATGAAAATGGAAACAAACAAAAAGGTGTGGTAGTAATATTTATACCAGACAAAGAATATATAATTTAAAGCAAAGGCTATGTTACAAGAAACAAGGAAGGACCAAGCAATTCCACTTCTGGGTATTTATCTGAAGAAACCCAAAACACCAAATCCAAAAGACACTAATTCAAAAGACACCCATCCATATGTTCATTGCAGCATTATTTATAAATAGCCAAGCTATGGAAGCAACTTGTGTCATTAATAGATGAATGGATAGAAAAATGGTGCATGTGCACAACAGATTATGCCTCAGCCATGAAAAAGAATGAAACCTTGCCATCCACAACGATATACATGAACCTAGAGGGTATTGTGCTGAGGGAAATATGTCGGGCAGAGAAAGACAAATACCATATAATTTAACTTATATGTAAAATTGTAATGAAAATAGGTGGACAAGCAGAATAAGAACAGACTCAAAGACACGAAGATCATTTTGATGGCTGTCAGATGGGAGGGGCCTCAAGGCGATGAGTGAAAAAGGTGAGCGGATGAAGAAGTTCAGATTGGTTGTTACAGAATAGTCACAGGGATGTAAAGTACAGAATAAGGAATATAGTCCATAATATTATAATAATTACATATGGTGTCATACAGGTACTAGATTTATCAGGGTGATCACGTTCTTATATAATGTCTGGTCACTGGGTTGTAGACCTGAAACTAATGTAATATTGAATGTCAACTGTAATTAAAAAATAGAACATTATTTAAAGTAAAAGAAAATTCTCCACAGATTTGAACATTTCTTATGCTGACACATTCATGTCAGGAAGAGCTTCTTAGCGGTGAGAGAAGGACTGTGTGCCGACACCAGTTAGCAAGTCCACGTCCGTCGCATCCTTGCCCTATAGCAAAGGCCAGGTTTTCCACAAAGAACTCTAAGTGTTGTTTCCACACATCAAGGAAAGGCTTCCATGCTGAAGGCAGGGGAGGGTGGGCTGGAGGCAAGAAGGAGTGGTGTCCCCGGGGCCCTCCCTGCCTGCAGCAGAAACAGCGGGCAGTCTCCATGCAGGCTCAGCAGGAGAGGCTCTGGGCTCACAACAGCAACGTGCACGTTCCAACAGCCAGGAACTGTTCCAGAGAGAACACGGAAGGCGGGGGCATGATTCAAGAAAATGCCCAGTCCTGGAAATTCGGGCCAGCTCTCAGCAGGCCCCTCGGTGGGTAGCACAGTGGGAGAGAAAAGGCCTACTCAGGGGCTTCACCAGGGAATGTCACAAGCCCAAGGCAAGGTGGAGATCCCAAAGCTTCCGGAGGAAAGAGAAGCAGGTCATTTACCCATGAACCAAAGTAGCAAGAATAAATTTGAGAGTGAAAAGGAAGTATACTGATCATTTCCAAGTGACAACAGGATATTATTTTCCTTTTGAATTCTGTATCACACCAAATTCCCTAAAGGTGAGGCTAAAAAACAAAACAGTGTTTTCAGAGATGCAAGCCTCAGATGCCAGTGAGGATGGGTTCAATGCCAAGTGAGGGAATGAACACCAAGGAGGGGTCTGGGCTCCTGGGAGCAGCAGCTGGGAGTCAGAAGGACTGAGGGTCTCTGTGAGGAGCACAAAGATGGCTCAGCTGGACCCCAGACCACAGCAAGAGAGGGGATGGCTCTAGGACAGGTATTGCCAGGAAAAACTCAGGCTGATCATTTTGTGACATTGAGGAGAAATGCCTATTTTCATGTAGAGTTCAGAGAAGTGATTGAAAAGTGATTTTCTAAGTGATAGATGCTTAGAAAATTAAACAAACTAGTGAGCAGGGAAACAATATTTACTTCAGGAAAATAAAAATGCTAAGAAATAAATGTGATTACCATCTATGACATGATTCAGCTGAAAGTGGCATTTATATAGCCCCAATGATGTGAGCCACGGGTACTGAGTCACCACAGCTGCAAGGAACACTCTATTAGCTTAGTCCACATACTGGGGCCTGGTGCACACTCAGCCCAAGCACTGAATCTCTGCAAAGATGCCTGAGAAATGGGTGACTTCAGCTCCCCATGGGCAAAGGGTTGGGGGTTGAGTGGGAGAGAGAAGTTTTGAAGAGTTAAAATATTCTACTACATGAATACACTGCTTTCAAAAAGGTATAAAAATCCCCTAAAATTTTGGCCAATTACAAACATCTGAACCAGGTGGAACCACAGGACCCACACAAATCGGCCATGGTGTCTACACATGAGCCACCTGGAGAGACCACAGGGCCAGCAGCGGCAGAGCCTGTCACACCATGGTGGCCCCAGAATGTCCTAAAGGGACAAACAGTGCCTCTGTGTCCCTAGGACCTGTCCTACCTGGGCTAGGTGGCTCAGAAATGGCTCTTATGTAGCAGCTCTAAAGCCTTCTTAAAAGAAATACAAAAAAGGACAACTATTGTACATTTTCACTTACATGAGGTCCCTAGAGTAAAGAAATTCACAGAAAAGGAATACAGAACGGAGGTTACAGGAGGTGGGGGAGAGGGTGGGGAGTTAGTGCTTCTGGAGCAAGGAGTTTCTGTTCGGAAGAACGGAAACGTTCAGCGATGACAGTGGCAATGGCCGCACCACATGTGAGTGTGCTCAATGCCACTGAACTGCACACTTGGAAAGAGCTAAAGTGGTGAAGTTAACTTACGTATATGTCACCACGATTAAAAAATGAAAAACATGCCCTGGCTGGTGTAGCTCAGTGGATTGAGCGCGGTCTGTGAACCAGGCATCGCAGGTTCGATTCCCAGTCAGGGCACATGCCTAGGTTGCAGGACATGTCCCCCAGCAACCACACATTGATGTTTCTCTCTCTCTCTCTCCCTCCCTTCCCTCTCTAAAAATAAATAAATAAAATCTTTAAAAAAAAATGAAAAACAAAACAATTTTAAAAGAAATGCAAAGATGCACTGATACGTGTCCCGTCTACCTGTCACAGATCAAATGGTGCTGGTGGCTTGCCTCCGGTCACCGGCGTGCAAAGTCTTGTCTACAGTGAGCTGAAAGAAAGTCTCCTGAGTATGAAGCAGGTTCCAGTGTCAGTGATCTGTGGCCACTAGTAACTTTTCCAGCTGATGGTTTGACTTAAGAAATTGTGCCCTTGTTTTCTACAGATGTTTTGCTGCTTTGTCATATATGATTCCATCTGGGGGCCACCAGAAGCAGCAGGCATCAGACCCTACAGGGAAGCTGTGGGCATGGTCGTGTCAAACACCAGCTGCTTACAGTGCAAGAAATCCACAGGGTGCAAGAAACCCAACTGACCACTTCACATCTTCACAGAGAAAATCGACTAAGAAAGCAAGGTCCTCTCAGCTTTAGTGATTACAACCATCAAGAGGCCCTCAACTGCACAGAAAACAAACCACAAAAATGTTCCATTTGCCAAGAAATCACTGATCATCAGGTCTGTGAGCCTACCAGTCATAGGAGCACCAGCTCCTGTTTTGCTGAGAGCTGCCTCCCAGTCCCTGGCCTGATAGCCAGTGCCCCCTGGGATGCTTCACCTGGGAGGGCACATTCCCAGTTCAGTGGGAGAGCTGTCACTCTTGCACCAGGCCGAGAGCTCACTATATCCAGGGGGGCTACAACCAACTGGAAAGAGATCCTCCATGCAGACTCTCTGATACTAGTCTATACTCTGAATGGACCTGTGGAACTGCAAACACAGAGAGCAGAGGCTGTTTTGTACTGAGTAGGCCTGTGTTTTAGAACCGTCAACTGCAAAACGTGGAAAGAGAGGGAAAACACATACCTGAAGGACGCAATCACTGCTGTGGCTTCCTCATCTGGATAAAAGTGAGTAACTGCATGATGTGCCCCAAGCAGTTCCTTCCCATCTTTCCACCAAGAAATATGGGTGTCCTGGTACATGTTAGGTATGCTGATTGAACAGTTAAACTTGACGTCTTTGTGTTCAGAAAGTATTATGTGGCTGACTGTGTGATCAAATGCAAGAGGTGGTATGAGCTTGGAGCTGGCTGAGGTCGCGCTGGGAAGGGCTGCATTTCCTGTGTGGGATCTTCCAGGGAGAACTACTGGCAGCACCATAAAAGGCTGGGCCCCGTCGGTGGGGGGAAAGGCAGGTGGCACAAGGTCAGCCAGGTCTCCTGGGAATGGCAGGCTGGGCATGGATTCTTTCCTCTCCTCGGCCAGAGCTGCGAAACAGAACAGTGACTGTTAGCCTTTTAAATATATTGGAGTTTTCCAAGTAGGTTCTCAACTTACGAGGCCCTGATGAGGGAGAAGTGAGGCACCCTCACTGCCCTAGGAATGCGCGTGCAGGAGGTTCAGAGACAGAAAGTGAATGTGGATATAGAAGACTTCCTGAGCAAGGGACAAGGGGAGGGGCCTGGGGGCTTCAAAGGGTGGGGCGATAAGAAGAGTGTCTGCTTGGTAAACGGAAGTTTGTCCTTCCCTACAGATAGGTTAAAAGAGGTTATGGCTGATAAACTCTTATTATGGGTTAGGCTTCTAATAGAAGTTCTTCTAGGTAGTGGAGAGGGGCATAGTGTCCCTTGAGCCTGGAAGAGGCTACAGTTGTCTTTAGCTCGAAATAATCCACACACCACAGGCGCATTTTGGAGTAACTTCTTCTGAGCCATACACCCCTATCAAAAACATTTTTTTTCTGAGTGAGTCATCCCCAAGTCCTTCTGTTGCCAGTGGAAATTGAGGTTCTTCCATGGAGTTGCAAGAAGAGCATTTCGGGGACGTATGCATGGGAGAATGAGGGGTAGGGGTAAGATTTATTGGAGCTGGCTAGCTTAGTCTCTGTTTGCAGCTGCGCTCCAGCCGGCGCTGGGTCCACAGGGCTGCATCGGACCTGCACTTGGAGCGTGCAGCCGCTGCAGAGAGGGAATACAGCAAACGGGTGAGCAAACAGGCCAACGTGCGCCCCCCTGAGAGGGTCCTTTGTTAGGCTTTGATTATATTTCCTTGGGCTTGGGAAGGGATAAGATTTCTATTAAAGTAACCAATCTCATTCCTGGTTCTTCCTGGGATTTTCTTGGGTCCTCCCCCTATCCAATCTCTTTCCTAGATCTTCCGGGTGTAAGGGTTTCATGCCCTCATCCAGTCTGGTTCTCTTCCAGATTAGACACCTCCCCTTTATGCTCACCATCTTGGCACCTCCTGTGCATGCTCCTAGGTTGACACTGAAAAGCTGGTCCCTCCTCCCTATGATGAGGGTGTTGGGGGGTTGGCGGATGCCAGTCCCCTTGGCGGGGATGCAGTTGTTCCCTGGGCTGTCTGAAGCTGTAACTTCCAGACTGAATCAGGCCCCAACAGTTTATCTTTCTCTTTCATTATCTTCTAGCTGCCCATGCTAACCCTTTACAGCCTCCAGAACATGGCAGGAAGGTGACTGCACCTGAGATCACTTTCTATCTGCTTGGTCACAAGACTATGCCACGAATCTGGCCAGCAGCCTTGGAAGGCTTCTACTGGTCACAAAGAGACCCATCCCTAGGTATGTTGGCGGGGAGGGGGGTTCAGTGTATCCTCATGTCACCAGCTACAGAATGACTTGGGGCTTCTAGCAAAATGCTTGCCAGCTGGAATGGACCTAGAGAAATTTTCATTTCATATGGCTCATAACTATTTCTAAAAATATAGGCTCATAATAGTTGTACTTTTTGTTCTTTTAATGGCGTTTTTGGAACATACATTCTATGCTGGTTGCTATGTATCCAAATACACTGACCACAGTTCTGCTGAAACAGGCACGTAGGAGAAACATAGGGCTGGCATTCTGCAGGCAGTGACTGGAGTATGCCAAGGCCCTGATCCCTGCTCAAAGGCTGTGCCTCCTGTCATGTTCAAGATGTCACACCCTCCTGGGCTCCTAAGTGTGTGTGTGCAGAGTGGAGTGGTCTCTGCTTAGAGTTGTTCCAGATTTAGTAAGAATATGCAATGCCAGACTTGACTTTGGGGGATGAATACACAATACAACATACAGATGATGTATTATAGAAGTGTATACTGGAAACTTATATAATTTTATTAACCAATGTCACCCTAATCAATTCTATAAAAAAAAAGGAAATAATTAAAAAAAAATTCATGACATCCACTTAAACTTGAATTTCAGATCAATGGCACACAATGTTTAGCATAAGTATCCAGCTAAGCACTTATTTGGTTAATTGAGCTACAAGCAGGAGACCTGGAGGCAGAAGGAGGGACCTGAGAATGTACTCCTCTGGCCTCCTCCCTGCCAAGTCTCTCTGGACTGCAAACACGCCTCAGCTGAAGGCCACAGTTCCAGTCACTGAGCCATGTCCACATGACTTTCTCCCACGTCAGGTCTACTCCTGTGGCTGCTGCATTTGGGAATGTCTCAGGGTAAAGATCAGGGTGGAGAAGAGATTTCACTGGAAGGAACTAGGGAACACTCACTGCTTGTCCTTACACTGAAGTCTCAGGGGCTGTGGGGTGCAGGGCCCTCTGCACGCTCTGGTGGAGGTCTGTGTGGGACGGCCTTGACCAGTCACGCAGACAGGCGAGAGTGCCGGGGTTGGGGTGTCCATTTATTCCAGGGCCAGGAGGTCAGGGTGACTCATCTTGCCAGGCAAGCCTGACACGTGAGTGTGGGCCTGTGCTTTCAGTGGGGGGAGGAGAAGCCCAGCACCTGGGTCCCTTCCAGCCCCAACCTTGCTCAGATCTGAGGTGCTTTCTGCAGTAATGAAGGCTCTGGCTGTTTGCCTATGTCCTGCACACTCTTTTTCTTCAGTCTTCAAAGTCCTCCCAGCCCACCTCTGCCCCTTACACTGCCAAACTTACCTCGAGTCTCTCCAACTCACTGAGCTCCAGTGAGCCAGGTGTTGCCCAAATTACTATTTTTTCCTTTAAATATATAAAACTTTCATAGAAGGCATTAAGTAGATTGAGGAAAGCAAACAACACTTTTTTTGGTTTGTTCAGTTTACTTAAAAACATTTGACTTTTCTAATTACAAATGTCACACAGTCTGTTGTGAAGAATTCAAATATTTATAGAAGCATACATAGACAATATAAAATAGAAACCTGTTTTGTAATCCCAACCCTGCAATTTAACCTCTGATTACAGGTTGGGGTATAACCCTCGTTTTCTAGGAGCAGAGCTCACTGAACAAACTGACGGCAGAGGGCAGCCCCCCCCCTGCAGATGACGTCACTGGAGGCGGGAAGCAGCCACACCCACCCTGTAATCTCCGTGCACCGCAGAAAAGATAACTGTCTCCACAAGGTGATCTGCCAGAAGTCAGTAAAATGACTTAATGCCAACAAATATTTATATAGCACCTCCTGGGACTTAGAGTTGCTGTGACAGTCTATTGGGGTCACAAAGGCACCTGCCCAAGGAGAGAGGAGCAGACGGTCCCAGGATTAAACAGGAAACAACATGGCTCCCTGATCCCTCCCCACCGCAACTGGTCAGCCTTCCCAGGTGGGTGCTGGGCCACCACCTTTGATCACTCATTCAGTTCGTTCTCCCTGCTGGACCCACTGAGAGCCCCATAGCCAGTTCAAACAGGTGCTCGAAATATGTGTGTTGAATGAGTAAGTAAAGGCATAAATGGGGAGGAGGGAGAGATGCACAGGGTTTCCAGGGGCAGAGGCAGCAGGAAAATGGAGAGGAAGAAGAGGTCTTAATGGTCTGGGAACACCAATTTCGCTGTCAAGTGGTGCCGCTGTGAGCCCTAAATCCTGGGAGAAGCAGCGGGATTTCTGAAGGTATGTGCACACAGGAGGGGAGGGGCTGTGCTGGACCAGAACACCAGGAAGGAGGAGGCCTGGAAGTGGGGAAACCCACCAGGAAGATACCAAAGACCCAACTTCAGGAGCAGCCAAAAAGGGCGAAGGACACAGGCAGCAGGAGAGGCTGACCACATGGGCATTCTCTCCATCACCACCACTTCACACAAGAAAGTCAGTCTGACCCAAATGCTGAGGAGGGACATAGTCTCAAAGCACAGGGCAGTTCTCCAGAGCGATCACTCAGCATCTTTATCCTGCCTGCTGCTTGAAGAATGCAGGATATGAGGCTGTTTGAGGTTCAGTGTCCTCGTGGTGAAAATGGGGATGGACAAAGAGTTGCCAGTTTGATTCCCAGTCAGGGCACATTCCTGGGTTGCAGGCCAGGTCCCTAGTAGGGGGCACATGAGAGACAACCATACATTGATGTTTCTCTCCCTCTCTTCCCCTCTCTCTAAAAATAAATAAAATCTTTTTAAAAAATGGAGATGGAATAACAGTGCTGCCCAGGACAGCCATTAGAAGAAGAAAAGTATTGTTATGTTTGGGTCATAGTAAGCACTTGGTCAATCTTGGCTATTGTTTATACTGTTTTCTCATTTTATTATGAATCAGTGAAAACCTGCCACAGTGCAGGCCTCGAACACTGCTGATTTGTAGGGCGGGGGCAACAGTCCACAGGGTTGGTGAGGTTCACACTGGAATTTTGTGCTGGGGGCAAGGGTATTGCCATTCACATGGTGGTCTGCATGAATGGTGCTTGAGAGTTGAATGAGTGTGGATCATGTGCAAAAAGGCAAAATGAAAGTCACTCCAAAGCTTTAGACCCAAGGGCAATGATCGATTAGGAATTTCATCATAAGCTGCCAATTTTTCACTGTTCTCACTACTTCAGTCGTATGATGTCCTCCCTGTTTTTTGTCCTCCCAAAGTGGATTACTTTAACATTACTTTGTGGAACGTGATATAGGGGAAGGTCACACCAAAAATTTTAAAACTTTCTACTTTCATTATTAACCTGTTCTCATTAACTCATCTTCAAGGTCACAACAGAGAATGTGGGGGGCCAGCTTGCTTGACAATCGCCATTGTGGAGACAATGATTAGCCAGTGTGTGAGATGTGCGAAAACCCAGAGATTTCATGAGAATATGTGCCCCTTTCTGCAAAGCACCTTCTCTCAAGGTTATTTCCTTGTGTGGCTGGGCTAGCGGCTAAAGTGAGAAGTTTAACCTTATAAGCGACCTTGGATAAGTAGCTTCCCACTCAGGTCCAAGAGAAGCTGCCCAGGTGTTCCAGCAGCTGGAGGTTAACTATAGGGGGCCACACCCATCCAGCCCTGGAGAGACATGAGACACAGAGCAGGCCCATCAGGTATGAGTAGCAAATGTGTATTCATCCAACAAAAAAACAGGTTAGGCCATACTACCCATTGATTCATGTGGCTTTGCCTTGTTCTCCTGAACAAATTTGTCTGTAGCTTTCTTGAAGGCTGAAGGTGGCATCCTTTGAATTCAATATGGTGAAGGGAATGGAGTTGACATGCAGTGAACATCTATGCAATAAATGGGTGTGATGTGGGCACTGTGCTGAACAGTGTGCCAGCAGGGAAAAGAGGTGGTCCAGGCAAGAACACTGCTGCACTGGGAGGGCCAGTGTGGTGGGGCTGCCTCTGAAGCAGCATTGCTTCCACCAACCACAAGCAGCCACAGTGGGTCAGATGTTTAGGGATCTTAGTCACTTAGACTCAACACTGGTCAGTTAGGGGCTGCTAGTAAAGAAGCTGTTTTCTGAGTGATAAACTTGCATCTGGGAGACTTCCAGCCAAGATGGAGGCATAAATAGATACGCTTTGCCTCCCTGCACAACCAAAAGAAGGACAACAAATTTAAAAACAAAAAATAACCAGAAATGCCAGAAAATGTAACTATATGGAAGTCCAACCACAAAGGAGTTAAAGAAGAAACATTCATTAGGATGGTAGGAGGGGTGGAGATGGGGAGTGGGGTGAAGAGGATACATGGCAAGGTGGTGGCTGGAGGACTGCGCAGTTCTACATTTGTGTGCAGATAAACTAGGAGGAACAACCGGGGAGTGAGAAAGACTGCGCAACCCAGGGTTCAAGTGTGGGGAAATAAAGCCTAAAAACCTCTGGCTGTAAAAGGCTGTGGGGGTTGCGGCAGTGGGAAAAACTGCTTTCCTCACAAAAGAGTTCACTGGAGAGACCCACAGGGTCCTAGAATGTACACAAACACCTACCTGGGAATCAGCACCAGAAGGGCCCAATTTGCTTACGTGAAGGAGGGGAAGTGACTAAAAGCCAGTGAGAGCTGAGCAAGCGGCATTGCTTCCTCTCAGACAGGGGTTACCCCACCCTGGTGAATGCCCCTAAGGCTCTGCCCCTTACAATGCAACAGGCATACCCAGACAAAGAAATATGGCCCAAATGAAAGAACAGATCCAAGCTCCAAAAATAGAATTAAGCAATGAAGAGATAGCCAACCTATCAGATGCACAGTTCAAAACACTGGTGATTGGGATGCTGACAGAAATGGTTGAGTATGGTCGCACAATAGATGAAAAAGTAAAGGCTATTCAAAGTGAAATAAAGAAAAATAAACAGGGAACCAATAGTGAAGGGAAGGAAACTGGTTTTCAAATCAATGGTTTAGAGCAGAGGGAAGAAAGAAACATACAACCAGAACAAAATGAAGAAATAAGAATTCAAAAAAAAAAAAAAAAACGGGAAGAGGCTTAGGAACCTCTGGGACAGCTTTAAATGTTCCAACATCCAAATCACTGGGGTGCTAGAAGAAGAGGAAGAACAAGAAATGGGAAACTTATTTGAAAACATAATGAAGAAACTTCCCAAATCTGGCAAAGGAAATCGACTTCCAGGAAGTCCAAGAAGCCCAGAGAGTCCCAAAGAAATTGGACCCAAGCAAGCACACACCAAGGCACATCATAATTACATTACTCAAGATTAAAGATAAGGAGAGAATCTTAAAAGCAGCAAGAGAAAAGGAGACAGTTACCTACAAAGGATTCCCCTAAGACTATCAGCTGATTTCTCAAAAGAAACCTTACAGGCAAGAAGGGGCTGGAAAGAAGTATTTGAAGTAATGAAAGGCAAGGACCTACATCCAAGATTGCTCTATCCAGCAAAGCTTTCATGTAGAATGGAAGGGCAGATAAAGTGCTTCCCAGATAAGGTCAAGTTAAAGTAGTTCATCATCACCAAGCCCTCATTATACGAAATGTTAAAAGGACTTACTGAAGAAAAAGAAGACCAAAACTATGAACAGTAAAATAACAACAAACTCACAACTATCAACAACTAAATCTAAAAAAAAAAAAAAAAAAAAAAAAAAAAAAAAAAAAAAAAAAAAAAAAAAAAAAAAAAAAAAAAAAAAAAAAAAAAAAAAAAAAAAAAAAAAAAAAAAAAAAAAAAAAAAAAAAAAAAAAAAAAAAAAAAAAAAAAAAGCGAAATAAGCAAACAACTAGAACAGGAACATAATCACAGAAATGGAGATCAGCTGGAGTGTTATCAGCAGGAAGAGGGAAGGGGGAGAATGGGGGAAAAGGTACAGGGGATAAGAAGCATTAATGGTAGGTACAAAAAAGACAGAGGGAGGTTAAGAACAGTATAGGAAATGGAGAATCAAATAACTTATATGTATGTCCCATGGACATAAACTAAAGGGGGACTGCTTGTGGGAGAGGAGGTGTAGGGCAGAAGGGAATAAAGGGAAGGAAAAAAAGTGGAACAACCATAATAGCATAATCAATAAAATGTATTTTAAAACAATAAAAGAACTTGTGCATCCCAAATCCAGAAATGTCTGCAGAGTGCACGCTGAGCATGCATGATGGCCGGAGGGTTGGGGCAGTGTTGGTTGGTGGTTGGCCAGCCAGCTCTTCAGTGAGAGCGCGCCCAGTCCCTCACATGGAGATATATCCCCAGGGGAAGTGCTTTACCCTGTGGGATCCCCTGCCAGGATCAGAGTCCTTTGGTAGATGGGGATGATGAGATATACAGGTCCACCAGTGCACTGTGCAGGTCCCGGCCAATGTGGGAGCCAGGGCTGGGATTACCAGGAAGGTGTGTTTTAGACAAGGCACAGGCAATGGCAACACTGGAGCAGGGTAAGCACCAGCCACGAACCAGAGGAAAAAATCTACTTCCAACCTGTGGCCAAAAGGCTCTGGGCTCTGGGGAACCACTCTAGTGCTGGCCTGCACACCCTCTCCTAGCAGGAGCACCTGTACGTTCTCCTGAAAGCTCCCATCTCAGGAGGACACAGGGAGCAGCAGCTGCTGAAGTTGCAGGTTCGAGTCGCAGGTACAGTAGCTGCGCTGAATGGCCTCCTAGCCCCAGAGGGCTGGGAAGGTGGAGAGCGTGGGCTGGTAGCCCTGTCTGATTCCTCTGCCCTCAAGTATCAGGTGCCCTCAGGTATCAGGTGCCCTCAGTCTGGTTCACAGCCCTGGGAACTGAGTGGCAGGATAAGGGCAGGGCTGAAGCGTCGGCCTGTGAGACCTCTGCCCTGCTCTTCCTCAGACAGCACAATGGGCAGAGGCATGAGCCCAGGTCTCTGAACTTCAGCCCAAACATCAGCAGGCAGAGGTCGGGGGGCATGGGGGTGCTGTAGAAGTGAGGAATATGCTTGAACTCCCCGGGGTTCTCTGCCTCCGCCTGTAGAACATGTGTGGACAAGGATCAGGATGGCAGCCTGGGGATGGCACTGCCCGGTCCCACCAGCCTGCTGCCTGCCTGGCTTTGCTGTCCAGCAGCCCTGCAGTGGAGGACAGAGGCTCCTGCTGGGGTGGATCCGAAAGGCTTTTGGCCTCCAGAATCCCATTTATGTCCATTCCCCTGCCACCCAAGAGACAGGCCCTGCCCAGACTGGTGCCCCCACCTGCAATTCTGGCTGATATTTGCTATTCACACTGTGTCCTTAGGCCACCTACCTGTCATGGTTTAAGGACTCCTCCCCATCCCCACCCCCACCCCTGTTGGGTGAAGCCAAACCCAAAACGAACAGAACTTCCTACTGGAAAAATCTTCTTACTAGAAGAATTTCCTAATAGTGTTACTTCACTTCATGCTAAAGCCAAGGATTCTCCAGTGATAAAGAGGAACAACAATAATGAAGGAGAGAAAACTTTGACCTGAGCTCAGGTGACCCGAGGTTCTCAAGTGGTAAATGGTAAACATTAACCTCTGGAGCAACTGCACTCAGCCCCTTGGGGTTAGCTGGCCTGACAGGGGCCTCCCGGGACAGAAGCAGGGGGCTGTGTGCGCCTGAGGGGATCCCAGCTGGCATGTGGTGGCGGGGCTGCCAGTGGGAACCCACTGAGATGTCGGCACAGTGAAGACAGTGAAGTCTGGGACAGAACAGGGTCCTGGTGCAGGGTCTCCACAGGAGCCCCAGCAGGCACGGGCTGCCAGGTGAAAAAACAGGACTCCCAGTTACACCTGCATTTCGGATGGACAATGACTGTGCAGGATGATAAACTGTGCAGTTAAATAAACCTAACTTGGGTTCACTTTGCAGAAGTAGCCCCAGGGAGTTCACTGGTAGGGCACAGGCTAGGGAAGAGTGGGTCTGGGGGGCACAGAGAAACCACAGCACACCCATCTCTCTGAGTCCTCACCTGGAGATGTGAAGTGCTCCCACCTCTGAGCAGGAACAATGATTATCAGGTGTTCTCCCACTTACCCACTTACTGGGTGCCCATACACTAGCTTATGAGACAGAGGGAGAGACGGAGAGGGAGACAGACCTGGGCCTCTCCCCAGGCCTCGTGCACACACACTTCAGCAGTGGAAACCCCAAGGGCCTCTGAGAGTTTTAGGCAACCCCTCACCATCCCCTTCAGCCTGAACCCCACTTTTTGACCTGGGCGTTTGGCATTTTCTTGGTAGAAGTACTTTGCAAAAAAAGCTCCCCAAGCAAGCTGCAGTCCCCAGTTATCTCCATGGGAGCACCAATGCAACCAGAAAAGAGAGTTCCAGAACCTGACCCTGACACTCCATCACCTCTCTACGTTCCCCCAAGCTCTCAAACCAGCAGAATGCCAGCCTCCCCAGGGAGGGTTGTAAAGCTCTGATGCCTGGGCTCACCCACAGCTGGAGTCCATTAGCCAGGGGTATGGCTGGGCATCAGAGTTTTAGGAAATCTCTTCTAGTGATTCTAATGTGCCAGGACCAGATACCCTGTTTTAAGGAATGAATCACATCACCTTGGTTGGGGTGTCTCTGAGGGCCTGGCCAGAGAACCCCCATGCTCAAGATCCAGGTTTGAAGCACACGACTTGGGAGTGTGGTGAGTGTAAGAACTCAGGGTCAGACAGAGAGGGGTACCCCAGCTCACCCTTACTGAGGCCAGGGGACCTTGAGCAAGTTGCCTGAACATGTAAGACTCAGAGTCCTCATTACAGAGTCAGAAGGGAACATCCAGTGTCTCGGGTGAGGGCAGAAGACGCACACAGAACACTGCACAATGCCTGTTGTGCACAGACATGCAACACGTGGCAGCTGCTATTTCACAACACGAAACACACGATCTGTCTTACTTCAAAGGTGCCACTAGGCATGCACAGACTATCGATGCTAAACGTATGGAACTGATTATGCCTTAGCCAGACTATTCAGCGTCTGGCAGTGAAAGAGGAATATATGTTTACTTAGCCAAGGGCTTTCTCTCTCTTTCCCCTTTGGCAGCATGCCAAGTGTCAGAGAAAGACACTGAAGGAACACTTTCTGGCCAGGGTCTTGTGGCACCTTCCCCTTGCAAGTCCAAGGCTGGTTCTCCCCGAGGGCCAGATGTGACTTTCCCAAGATCCAGGAGCAACTCTCAGACTCACCATTTCTTTCCTCCACAAACCACCCCCAACACAGACCCTAGCCCACCAAAGAATTACCTCCAAACGCAGATGTAGGACTTCCAGTCAAGATGGAGGTACAGGTAAAAATGGCTCACCTCCTTGCACAACCACGTTAAAATTACAATGAAACCATAGAATAACCGTTACTCAGAACCGTCAGAAATCCGACAACTATGGAATTAAAGGCACTACATCCATCCAGGCTGGTAGGAGGAATAGAGACAAGAACAGGCTGGTCCCACACCCATGTGTGGTGGATAAAAATTGTAGAGGGATATCTCAGGAGAGAGGAGTCCAGCCCCATACCTAGCCCCCACCCCAGGGTTCCAGTGCCAAGAAGATAAATCCCCATAACTTCTAGCTGCAAAAACCAGCAAGTACTGAGTCAGTGGAAAAACTTCTTGAGTCTCAAGCAGTTTCTCTTAAAGAACACACATACATAGATTTACTCAGACTCACTCCCTCTGAGCTCCAACACCAGGGTAGCAGCTTTAAAGGCACCAGTGGCATCCAGGGAGGAACAGAAGTGTCTGGCATCAACGCAAGGGCTGGAAGACAGCTTTCTCCCAGAAAGAAATGCAGGCAGAGGCTTTTGTCCCTCCTCTAAACCTTCCCCCAATAGAGCCACAAAGCCACAGAACCAGTAGGTGGGTACCACATCTGAGACTCCATCAACTTGCCTAACACTGTTTGCCCTGCCCTGGAGATCCCCCTGAGCTGTGCCCCACCCAACTTACAGCCCACCAAACTGTTAACAGGCTTTTACATATCAATGGCTGGTCTTGGCTCTTGCTTCACAACTTCCTAAAACCTCTCAAAGAAGGCACAGCCAGCCAGAGTGAGCTCCCAGGCTAAGTAGCACTTGCTAAGTAGCCCCAAGCCCAGCACTAGCAGCAGTCAGCCTAAGTTCACAGCTTGGCTTCACCTGGGAACCTCCAAGCCCAGCACAAATTGCAGCCAACTCAGACTCCTATATAGCTCAGGCAGGATGGCCCTGAGAAGAATGTAGGTGGGGGCTGACCTTGGCCTACACCTTCTGGGAAACTACAGGGCCTGAGAACCCATGGACCGCTACAGACCATGTTGGAGAGCCACCACCCTGTTCCTGCACAGCTGATCCTCCACAGAGGGTGGAGGGTGGTGGTCAGTAGTCACAGCCAGTTATTGCAGCTGACTGGACTGGGTAAATCCCTCCCATTGATCTGCCAACAGCAACCAAGGCTCAACAACAAGAGGAAGGTGTACTCAGCCTACACAAAGGGTCCACCTTGAGTACCAAGCTAGGATGATGGGGGAGGCTGTGCCACTGGACCTGACAGGATACCTACTACATTAGGCCATGCTACCAAGACAGAGAGTCATAAGAGCTCTACCTAATACATAGAAAGAAACACAGGGAGGCTGCCAAAATGAAGAAACAAAGAAACGTGGTCCAAATGAAAGAACAGATCAAACCTCCAGAAAAAGAACTAAACAAAATGGAGATAAGCAATCTATCAGATGCAGAGTTCAAAACACTGGTTATAAGGATGCTCAAGGAACTTAGTAAGGACCTCAAGAGCATAAAAAAAATATAGTCAGAAATGAAGGATACACTAATTGAAATAAAGAACAATTTACAAGGGAACAACAGGAGATTGAATGAAGCCAAGAATCAAATAAATGATTTGGAACATAAGGGAGCAGAAAATAACCAATCACAACAACAAGAAGAAAAAACAATAAAAAAAATGAGGATAGTGTAAGCAGCCTCTGGAACAACTTCAAGCGTTCCAGCACTCACATCATGGGGGTGGGCCAGAAGGGAAAGAGCAAGAAATCAGAAATCTATTTGAAAAAATAATGAAAGAAAATTTCCTTAATTTGGTGAATGAAATATCCAGGAAGTGCAGAGAGTCCCAGACAAGACAGATGCAAAGAGGCCCACTCCAAAATACATCATAAATTAAAACGCCAAAGGTTAAAAATAAAGAAAGAATCTTACAAGCAGCAAGAACAAAGCAAGTAGTTACCTACAGCAAATTCCCATCAGACTGTCAGCTGACTTCTCAAAAGAAACTTCACAGGCTAGAACAGACTGGCAAGAAATACTCAAAGTCATGAAAAGCAGGGACCTACAGCCAAGATTGCTCTACCCAGCAAAGCTATCATTTAGAATCAAAGGGCAGGTACAGAGCTTCCCAGAGAAGAAAGAACTAAAGGAGTGCATCATCACCAAACCATTATTATATGAAATTTTAAAGGGATTTATTTAAAAAAAAAGAAGATCAAAAACTATGAACAAAATGCTAGTAAATACATATCTATCAACAACTGAATCTAAAAAAGAAAGTAAACAAACAAGAATAGAGTAGATAAATAAACTATGATATATTCGCATATTTGCCTACGAAGATAGATGAACTAGGGCAACACTTTTCAACTCAGATAAATCTAACAGACTTAACACAGAGTGAAAAAGCAAGCTGAAGAAGACAGTACACCATTAATGTGAAATTGTATAATAGGTGCATGGCAGCAGCTGCCAGTAACCCCCTCAACGCTCATACACCCTTTTCCTACAAACGGGACCCGATCTCACTCAGGGTGGCAACTCGTCTAGCTAACATACTTGATTTGCCCTCTTACTTGTAGCTTGAAGTGGTCAGCAAAATGTAAGCACAAGTCCACAGCATGGAGCTTCACATAGCTATCACCCTCTTGCCCTGGCTGGGTAGCTGAGTTGGTTAGAGCATCGTCCCAACATGCCAAGGTTGCAGGTTTGATCCCGATCAGGGCACATGCAAGAGTTAACCAGTGAATGCATAAATGGGTGGGGCAATAGAACAATGCTTCTCTTTCTCTAAAATAAATAAATTGAAAACAAAAAGTTATCATCTTCTTGTGTCCTAAAAAGAACAGACTTGGCCCTGGCTGGTGTGGCTCAGCGGATTGAGTGGCTGGTGTGGCTCAGTGGACTGAGTGCTAGCCTGTGAACTGAAAGGTCACTGGTTTGATTCCCAGTCAGGGCACATGCCTGGGTTGCAGGCCAGGTTCCCAGTTGGGGGTGTACGAGAGGCAGCCCATCCATGTATCTCTCACACATTGAAGTTTCTCTCCCTTTCTCCCTCCCTTCCCCTCTCTAAAAAAATAATTAAATAAAATCTTAAAAAAAAAGAACAGATTTTGCTGGTATAAAACAGTTTGCCTTTTGTCCTTCCTGCTTCCTTCTGCTTGGAATGCAAGTGAAATGCCCAGAGGTGCAGCAGCTGTTCCGAGGCAGTGTGCTCCAACACCACACACTAAAGATGGCAGGTAAAGAGGCAGGAAGATCCAGGTCCCAGGCCACATCCTGGAGCCTCTGTCCCAATGCCAGCCTGCAGTCCTCAGGCTGCTTGTCAAATGGAAGAAATACCTCTCTTTTGGTTCACTGAAGTGAGGTTTTCTCTTACATGCAGCCAGATGGCAACCCAAACTGACATGCAGGCAAACCACACTGTAGAGTGCTGCCAGCAAAGTTTTATCTGGTCAAAGTACAAAGAGATGCCTGGGAATTAAAGCACGTACTGTGGGGAAGTGGCTTTCTCTGAGGGAGAAGAAGCAGGGGATGAGAATGGTGAGAGAGAAGAGGGTACTGACCTTGTACTGCCGATGGTTGGTTTCTGAGGCTGGGTGGTGAGTACAGAGGTAAATTTTATTACCCTTTGTATCCTTTCATGTATCCGAAATATTTCATAACAGGATATGAATATAAAGAAAAAGAGTAGGTGAGAAAAACAAAACATAATGGTAAAAGAGAAAGTTCACACCCTGGCTGGTGTGGCTCAGTGGACTGAGTCCCAACCTGCAAACCAAAGGGTTGCTGGTTCGATTCCCAGTCAGGACACATGCTTGGGTTGCAGGCCAGGTCCCCAGTTGGGGGCACATGAGAGGCAACCAGACATTGATGTTTCCCTCTCTTTCTCTCCCTCTCTTTCCTCCTCCCTTCCCCTCTGTCTAAAATTAAATAAAACAAAATCTTAAAAAAAAGAGAGAGAGAGGGGGAGAGAAAGTTCAACCCTTATGCTGACCAGCTGGCCCACTGGACAATGATGGCAGGATCCCTCCCTGAGTAGGTCACATGAGAGGCTTCAACCTTCCTTCCACCCGTCAGTCCAAATAGCGTAAGGGCACTTGGCTTGAGGAACTGTCCAGCCCTGCAGTTGTCACAATGGTCAAAGACTTGCCACCTTCCTTGGGTAAACATAACTATCTTATTTCTACCTTCATTGTCAGGGTCTAACAAGGGAAAGGGCGTGAGGCTCTCCAGCCCTACTCAGGAATCAGATGCACTGGATCCATGGAGGGTAATGTGTGCACCCCAAAGACTGAGTCCACGTGTCCCGGGTGGGGCCCAGGCATCTGTACTGTGAAAAGCTTCCTCATTGACTCTCTCCTCGTCCTGGAAGCTCACATCAAACCTGGGACGAGAAGGTACTTCTCTGGATTCCCAAAGTGATTTGTTTTTATTCCTAACTAATGCTTCAGATTTAATGCTAATCCTAATGAGCTTCCTTTTTTCTTCGCTCCAGAACTTTCAAAGAACATTGTTCTCATACACAAATCTGCAAATCACATGCCAGAGCTGTAAATAGCCTTACAGGCTACTTCCCCTTCCTGCATGGGGACAGCCAACCAGGGGTGAGTGGAAACCCACCTGCAGGTGTGGCTGCATGGGAACCACTAACATGGATCAACTGGCCGTGGGCGGGGCAGTCAGTCCTGGACGGGAACCACATTCAGCAAGGCTGGGTCCCTGTTCTACTATTCTGCACCACGACAGCCTGCTCTGACTTCTAACAACCATTGGTTTCCAAAACCATGACGCGGCCAGTCTACTAGCAGCTTTAACAATCCCTAAGCTTAAAATAGCAACACAATTACTTCTCCCCAGTAAGCAAGGCTTTCCCTTGTGAGATCACCAGAGTCAAGACTGCGGCTAAGGCAAAGTCTCAGTAAGGTGTTTATGGTTCCTGAATGTGGAGGTAACTGGACACCCCTTCCCCGAAAAGAAAGATCTGTCCCATTTGCCTGATTATAGGTGCCAGCTGCCTCAGTCCTGAGGTTGGGCCCCTCCCTGAAGCAGCCAGGGCAGGAACTACCCCCCATGACCTGAGCTTGCTGGGGCCTTGGGCAGCTCAGCAGATGCTAGGCAGCACCTTTGAAGGGAGCAAAAAATATCTAATACATCACTAGTGACCAAGTACAAGGAGAAACACAAGAGCATAAAAAGAAACCCCACACATTGAGATATGACATAGGGCTTCTCCAAGGTAAGTCTCTCCAATATTCTTAGCTTTTGGTGTCAAAATTTTCTTATATGACCTTATCCAAACATAAAGTCAACATTGGTTTCTCTCCCTCCCCCTGTCCCCCCTACCCCTGCTCCTTTCCCATCCCTGCCACCCAAGACTCAATGGAAAATCCATTTTACCTTTAAGTAAAGAGAGAAGCACTGACAGTGGATAAAATGGGCAAAAGGATGGAATAAAATGCTTTAGAATTGAGTGCGGGTTTCTCGGTGAAATGTGGAAGGCATAATCACCCTTTATCACTTTAAAACCCAGGGCCCGCGGGTGGCAGGGCCACTGCGTGCTGCTGCGTAAGAGTGGCCCAGGGAGTGGGAACGACACAGCTGCCAAGGAGGGCTGCCTGGCTGCATGGTCTCACAAGCATGGGGAGGACCTGGGCCTTGGCTGCAGTCAAAAATCTCCCTCACATGTAGTTCAAAGCCACGGTTCAGACGAAGCAAACTCAGGCCTCCTCGGAGGCAGAAAGTGGGAGTTAGCTCCTGCCCCAAATCCTGACGGGACCCCCAACCCTTGCCAGGCTGAGACAGAGGGCCCAAGCAAGGAAGGGGCAACGAGAGGGTACTGGTTCCTTTCCTGTCAGGGGTCAGCAAATGCCCGAGTGCAAGAGGCAGGTCAGGGCTTCCCCAGGTACACCTAAAGGCCGGCTCACACCTGCCGCCAACAGGCAGTATCAGGTCAGGAGAGCACCTGGGCACGCACACCAGGCACGCACAGACCAGGCAGAAGCACACGCATACCAGGCAGGTACACAGAGGCTGATCTAAGAAACAAAGCCATATTTTCCATCCACTGCAGCCAAAAGACTTCACTTGATAAACCTGGTTTTGGCTGGTAAAAAGGAAATTTTTGGATGTTTATACTCAAAAACCGAAAACAAAACATAAAAACACACCCACATTGACGCAGTTATGTGGGAGAGTAGGACAGGAATTGGCCTTCATTTTTAACCTCCCAGAGAAGCATGTGACAGGAAGCTATTCCTGGACTGAGTTCAGTCTGAATCCAGCAAGTGAAGGTAAGGGGGCGGCAGGGCAGGGGCGGGCAGGGCCGGCCCTGCCCATCCGTGACAAGTGTGGGCTCTACAAGGGAAATACCAGGAAAAAAAATCCTAAAGGACGGAGTCAGGCCTCAGGACTCAAGACTGACACCCCACAGCCTTGTCCCAGAGGGAACTGGGGGTGGCCCACAGTTCTGCTCTCATAGTTCGAGATGCAATTTAGGGTACATTTTGATGAGAAAAGAACTTTCCCTCTAACACTGTCTGTCCAGGTAAAACAATTACCCCCAAATTTGAGTTCACCCTGGCCAGGCAGATCAGTTGTTTAGAGCAATGCCCCAATAAACCAGGCTACGGGTTCGATCCCCAGTCAGGGCACACGTAAGATCAACTAATGAGTATGTAAATGAGTGAGACAGCATATCCATGTTTGCATCTGTCTCTGCCTCTGTCTCTCACCCCACACCTTCCCTTTCTCTGTCTAAAAATCAATAAATAAAAAAATTTAAAAAATATTTGCCCTGGCCGGCATGGTTTAGTTGGTTGAGTATCAGCCTATGAACCCAGGGGTCACTGGTCCCATTTCCAGTCAGGGCACAGGCCTGGGTTGCAGGTTCAGTCCCTGGTTGGGGTGCATGCGAGAGGCAACCAACTGATGTTTCTCTCTCACGTTGATGTTTCTCCCTCCCCTTTTCCCTCTCTTCCCCTTACTCTAGAAGTAAATAAATAAAATCTTTTAAAAAACTGAGCTCAGAAGAATGGAGGAAGGCACCAGTAGTGATGGCTAATATTTCTGCAGCACATACCGCGTGCCAGTAGCTCCTTTCATCCCCCCCAACACACACACAATTCAGTGAATAACTGAGAGTCCCAATGACCAGAGAGGAAACCGAGGCTGGCCAGGCAGGACAGGGGTAGGCTTGATGGTTATTCATCCCGTGAGCCAAGCCCCTGTTAAGCACTTCATTCAGGCGAGTACTTTCTCCAGGTTCTGTGATCGTTAACCTCCTGCTAAGACGCATACCGACCACAGCCTCATGCTCTGGGCTGAGATGAAGTCTGTGACCCTGGGCCAAAGCGAAGGCACTCAGGGCCACCGCTGCCTGAGCGCTGGCCACCTTCCCCTGCTGAGGAGCTGCTCAATCTGTGTTTTCAACATAAAAACCTCTGTTTCTGACTTTTGTTCTACTTGGAATAGTTAAGAGAATATAAAATATGCTAACATGCTATAAAGGGGTTAATGGAGTCCACAAATCTATTTTCTCCTAAAGTCCTAACTTTTCTAGTAATGAAATCACTTTGGCATCACAGTGAAATGAAAGATGATTTTTCTACAAAATGAGACCCTTCCACCTGCACCCGCTGGAAAAGGGCACAGGAGCTACAGCAATTCTGTTCCTGGGAAAATCAGCAGAGAGAGAGACAGGGGCATGTATGTGAGGCCATGGAGGCCTGGCCCTGGATGTTATCTGGACAACCACCAACTGAGCACTTGAGATGGGCTCAGCACTGTGCCATCTGCCACCAGGTGGTCAGAAGCGTCATTAGTAATTAAAAATGGGAGAGAAAGAGAGAGTGAGAGAGAGAGGGAGAAAAAGACTGGATGGGGAGGGAGTGAGAGAAGGCCTCTTCAGAACATCTGAGCTGAAACCCAAATCAGAAGGAGCCAGCAAGCAAAGACCTTGGAGAAGACTCTGCCAGAGGACACACCCACTGCAGACGTGCTGGGAAGGAGACCCTGTGGCTGAGCCTCCTGAGCGAGAGAGGCAACTGGGAATGAGTCAACAGGAGTGAGAGGCCCCTGAGACCTTTCAAACCCTGGGAGGAATGAAAAGCCACCTGAGGATTCTAAACCAGGACAACACAGTCCGACTCTCACTCTTCAAATCTCACTCTGGCTACTGCGTGGGCAGCGGCTGTTAACTCTCGTGTTCCCCCGCAGGTGGGAAATGGCCATTACTCTTGTGTTCACTTATGATGGTCCTGGCTCAGCCTGTCTACCTGGCAGCATGTTCCCAATTCACAGGCATGTAAAGAGTCACCTTGTTCAGGAGCAACTCTGGCTACTAACTCCCTGGCCCTGCCCCTAGGATTATCTGGAAATTATTTCTAAAACTAAGATTGAAAAACCACATGATTATTAATATAAAAAATAGTGTTCTCTATTCAGCACTTTTAAGAAAGTGGATCAGACTTCTGGCCAAGATGGAGGCATAGGTAGACATGCATTGCTTCCTTGCACAACTAAAAGAAGGACAACAACCAATTTAAAAACAAAAAAACAACCAGAACTGCCAGAAAATCAACTGTCTGGAAGACAGACAACCAAGGAGCTAAAAAAGAAACATTCATCCTGACTGGTAGGAGGGGCAGAAATGGGGATGTGGGGCAGAGTAGACACATGGCAAGGCGGCTGTTAGCGGACTGGGCAGTCCCACATTCACATGCAGATAAACCGGGAGTAACAACTGGGGAATAAGACACACCATGCAACCCAGGGTTCCAGCACAGGGAAATAAAGCCTCAAAATCCCTGGCTATAAAAATCTGTCTGGGCTGCAGCAGAGAGATAAATGCCCAGTCTCACAGGAGAGTCCACTGGAGAGACCCATGGGGTCACAGAACGTACACAAGTCCACCCACCCAGGAACCAGCACCAGAAGGGCTCAATTTGCTTATGGGGCAGGGGGAAATGATTGAAAGTGGGGCAAGAGCCAGGCAAGTGGCATTGTTCCCTCTCTGACCTCTCCCTCACATACAGCACCAGTGATGTGGGTTGTCTCACCCTGGCCAATACCTAAGGATCCACCCCTTACAATGTAACAGGTGTGCCAAGACAAAGAAACATAGCCCAAACTAAAGAATAGATCAAAACTCCAGAAAAAGAACTAAGCGATGAAGAGACAGAAAGCCTCTCAGGTGCAGAGTTCAAAACTCTGATAATCAGGGTGCTCACAGCAATGCTTGAGTACAGATGGAAAATAAAGGAAGAAGTGAAGGCTATACATAGTGAAATAAAGAAAAATCTATAAGGAACCAACAGTGAAGGGAAGGAAACTGGGACTCAAATCAACAATTTGGAACAGAAGGAAGGAATAAACATTTAATCAGACAGAATGAAGAAACAAAACTTCAAAAAAATGAGGAGAGCCTTAGGAACCTCTGGGAAACTTTAACCATTCCACCACCTGAATCATAGGGGTGCCAGAAGAAGAAGAGGAAGAGCAAGAAATTGAAAACTTATTTGAAAAAACAATTAAGGAAAACTTCCCCAATCTGGCAAAGGAAATAGACATGTAGGTCCAGGAAGTTCAAATAGTCCCAAAGAAATTGGACCCAAAGAGGAACACACCAAGGCACATCATCATTAAGTTACCAAAAATTAAAGATAAGGAGAGAATCTTAAAAGCAGGAAGAGAAAAGGAGACAGTTATCTACAAAGGAGTTCCCATAAGACTATCAGCTGGTTTTTCAGGAAACCTTGCAGGCAAGATGGGGCTGAACTATTCAAAGTCATGAAAAGCAAAGACCTACATCCAAGATTACTCTATCCAGCAAAGCTATCACTTAGAATGGAAGGGCAGATAAAGTGCTTCCCAGATAAGGTCAAGTTAAAGGAGTTCATTATCACCAAGCCCTTACTGTATGAAATGTTCGAGAGACTTATCTAAGAAAAAAATCAAAACTATGAGCAGTAAAATGACAACCAACTCACAACTATCAACAACTGAACTTAAAAAACAAAAACAAAAACAGCACTGGCTGGTGTAACTCAGTAGATGGAGTGCGGGCCTGTGCATCAAAGGGTCACTGGTTTGATTCCCAGTCTAGGGCAGATGCCTGGATTGCAGACCAGGTCCCCAGTAGGAGGCGCCTGAAAGGCAACCACACATTGATGTTTCTCTCCATTTCTTTCTCCCACCCTTCCCCTCTATCTATAAATAAATAAAATCTTAAAACAAACAAACAAACAAACAAACTAAGCAAGCAACTAGAACAGGAACAGAATCACCAAAATAGAGATCACATGGAGGGTTATCAGTGGGGAGGGGGAGGAGGGAGAATGGGGTAAAAGGTACAGGAAATAAGAAGCATAATTGGTAGGTACAAAATAGACAGGGGAAGGTTAAGAATAGTATGGGAAATGGAGAAGCCAAAGAAGTGATATGTACAACCCATGGACATGAACTGAAGGGGCGGGGTGGGCAATGCTGAAAGGGAGGGCGGTGCAGGGTAGATGGGGATAAAGGAAAGGAAAAAAGGGGCAACTGTGATAGCAAAATCAATAAAATATATTTTAAAAATATGAATTAAAAGAACAGAAAAGAAAAAGAAAGTGGATCACAGTAACTTCTCAAAAATTACTCACTTGGCCCTGATAGTGAACTGTGGTTCAGTGGGTTGAGCGCTGGCCTGTGAACCAAAAGGTTGCTTGTTCGATTCAGAGTCAGGGTACGTGGCTGGGCTGTAGGCCAAGTCCCTGGTTGGGGGGTGTGCCAAAGGCAACTGGTCAATGTTTCTCTCCCTCTCTTTCTCCCTCCCTTACCCTCTTTTAAATAATAAATACAATCTTTACAAATAAGTAAATAAAAATAAAAATCATTTATTTGTGACATATGACCTGCTTACTCCCAGAAAACACTTCAGGCTGTTGTTATAAAGCCTAAGAAACAGGCCAAATTAAAGTGTTCCCTGGGAAGTGGATGGTATGTTACAGTATCAGTTTGGGAGGAATACACTAACATTTAACAGATTTAAAAGCCCAATATGTTCTAAAGATTGAGTGTAGCTATACACACAGCTTTGTCATAGGCCAGGCTCTGGAAATGCCTTCACTATCACCTACTTTTACATTTCTCCTCTACCCTCTCCCAGCACCCAAAAGGAACCCCGCCCCCTTTGCCAGGTTTTGCTGTACGCTAGCACCCCCATGGGAGACTGATTAGACAGGGAGGACTGAATGGCTCTAGGTCAGCAGTTTCACTACTGCCTGCCTACAGTTTTGAAGGATGGGATTTGTGTGTATGCAGATGGGAGGGTTCCTGCATTAGAGTGATGGATAAATGTTAATTATTTATCTGTTCTTCCACAGTGCAGAGTCCAGACACACAGCCCAGTAGACCCTGTCTCATAAGGATACCACTTGGACCCACAATATGAAAATCTTAAAACTAGACAGAGAGTCTAATTTCCGTTTAAATCCCTTTGCCGCAGCACTCTTACTTCTGCACCGAGTCTGCCAGTGAGAATCCCAGTCTTTAAGCTCTTCTTCATGAGGTAAGCACTGACAGTGTCAGACATCTCCCAGGTAAGTTCAAGATGAAAAGCAAAATTAGAACAAGAACAATGAAGAAATGTTTCATCCTTCCTGCTGTGTGGATTATAGCAGACCTTTGATGATTATCTGACTACAGCTGATGGCCAGCCATGAAAGCTTTCTTATTACAACTTTTTAAAAATTCAGAAAAACTCTCTCTTTAAATATCTTACACCAAAACTATTATTTCCATTACTTTTCCAATACATTCTCTACCTTCACTAGTTCTAAGACTATTTATGGCCAGCCCTCACTAGTAAAAACTAACATACTGGCAGATTATGAGAAATGGGTCTGGCAGAAATGCTGAGGAATTTTTGAGGGTTTGAGGGGCGGGGTGGAGAACGGGCTTGTTTTAGTTCTTTGACTGGTTGTGGCTTTTGATGTTTGTTTCAAATTGCTTGTTGCCACAAATGATAAATTGCTTAGATGTAATTTAATGTGCAAAAAGAGGTACTGCTTAAGAATTTTTCATTTGGCCCTGACGAGTGTGGCTCAGTGGGTTGGGCATTACACGGCAAATCACAAATCCAAAGGTGGTCCATTGGATTTCAGGTCAGGGCGCATGCCTGGGTTGCCCACCAACTTCCAAGTTGGGGTCCAGCCAGAGGCATGGATATCCAACCTCCAGCAGGTGTTGGGATTACTGGGATATGGCATGGATATCCAGCCATATCCAACCTCTGTATGGATGATTCTCTTCAATATCAGTGGGTGTTTTCCTCTCTTTCTCCCTCCCTTCCCCCTTTATCTGAAAATAAATGAATAAAATCTTTTTAAGTCGATTTAAAAAGTAATTTTTCATTTGACCAACTGACCTTTCAAAGGAAATCATCAAAGGAAAAGTTTTAAGTAAACTGCCTAACAGTAACTTGCACTTTCCAGGTATTCTTAAAAAACACCTTTCACTCTAATAGGTGAAGGCGACTCACCCATACTCATCGTCAAAAATATCCGCCCGCTGGATGGAGATAGTTTAGCCAAGGAAAAATGCCTGTCATGTGTTTATTTAGCATACCTTTCACACACAAACACACCCCCCCCGCCCCTTTTCTTTGTCTGTTTTTGCGAAGGCCTAGTTAAGTTTCTCCCTGCTTCCTGGGGAAGTGGATCCCGACCAGATTCCTACCCTTCCACCTTTCCCCCTCACCCCCGAAGCAGCCGTGGGTGCAGAACCGGACCCGCAGATCGCTGACCCGCCTGCGCTCGCCCAGCCAGCGACTACACGGGGTTACCTGTAGGCACACGCGGCTGAACCGGGTAAACCTAGACGACATCCTGTGGGGCAACACCAGGAATACAGAAGGCGTCCCCGTTCTCCTGGCCCCGAAGCCCCACAGGCCGTCCTGCAGAGGGGCGGTAGTATTGCCCACAGGGACCCAGTGAGAGCCGCCAGAAGGCCACCCCTCCCCGGCTCCGGCCTCGGTCCATCGGGCCAAACAGCCACTCCAACTCTGCAGCCTGCGCGAGTGTGGGCGCAGATCCCGGGGAAGGCTGCTGGGGGACCTCAGACCTTCTGCCAAAGCTGGTTCAGCTGCGCAGAGGGATGCAGGAAAGTTCCCCCCACCCCCACCCCCGCCATTCCTGCCCAGACAAGAGACCACGGTCCTCTCCGCGGAAAAGCTGGGGACTTAGAGCGCACCCGCGAGCGCCATTTCTTCCACGCAGAAAGGGACCCCCAGTGACCCCCGCCCGTACCACGCAACGCACCTACACGGCCGTCCCTGGTGCTCTGGCTCTGGTCTGCTGTGCACCCTTAGGTCCCAACCTGGGGTGGGAGGAGTATTTGCAAACTTGCCCAGTAGCTGGGTGAACTCCCCCTCGCTGCCTACTGAAGCCCCCGCCCCGGGCCCCCGCATCCCAGTAATCCCAACACCGGCCCTTCTCCACCACCTTCACCCAGTTCCTCGACTCCGTCTGCCCTCTCCCTTAGCCACAGCCCACAGCCTCCAACCCCAAGCCTGTGGGCCGCACGCCCCCTCTCCCAGACCCCGTGTCCCGCGCACTCACAGCCCAAGGAAAGCTGGGGGACGAAGAGCCCAGGAAACAGCAGCAACAGGAGCAGCCACCGCGGCGGCCACAGCAGCGCCTGCCCCATCCCGGAGCTGCAGTTCTGGAAATTCTTCCCAACCGGTGGGCCGCTGGGCCAACAGAGCTACGTAGCCCGGTGGTGGGCAGTGGGAGCTGGGCGTGCAGGTGGGAGGTGCCTAACTCCGACAAGGGTGGAACGCTAGAAAGGGGCGGGACCAGCGAGAGAGCAAGGGGCGGGCCCAGGGCAAAAAGGGGACCCTAGGGCCGGAGCTGAGAGGAAGAAAGGGGAAGGAGAGGGTCTGGAGTGGAGGCCCATCTCGGGGAGGCATGGTCTTGGCAGGGGTGAGGAGAAAGGGACTGGTCTTCTGGCGCCCTGCGTCCAGCTGAGCTCCTGGGACACAGGCCAACGTTGTGGCGCCCACCAGGCGCGGAGCAGCTGGAGCCCCAGGGAGGCAGAGCGGGAGGAAGAACGCGATGCTGCTGGAGCAAAGAACAACAACGAAAAGTGCGAAAAGTGCGGAGCAGGAGTGCGAAGAGGCAGGTACTGACTTCACCGTTCTGTACCACTGTGCTAGCTAGCTGCTCTGACTCGGATCCCAGCTAGTCACTGCTCACTCTTTGGATTGCCCACTGCGCTTCCAGTGCCTGACCCATAGGAGGCGCACAACACACACCTGTTGAAGGGAGGCGGGAATTTTAATTCTACCTAAACTCTGAGACTAAATTCTGAGACTGGAAAGTGTACTTTTTCAATCATAGACATTTCACTTGCAGGAAATTATTTTAAGTAAGTGAATAAATGTTCAGAGATACTGATACACAGATGATCATCACAGAATTATCCATAAAGCAGAAAAGAAAATAATGTTAGGTCCATTCATTAGAGCTCAATTTCATACTTTGTGGCATACCAGGACAAAAGATCCTAGAAGGCATTATTCAGAAACATCTTTAATGTTATGCTTCCACTCAAGGTAGAGATGCGGGTAGACATGCTTCGTTCCCTTGTGTGACCACAAGAATCACAACTAAGCTCAAAGAAAATCACCCAGAACTGGCAGAAAATCGAACTGTATGGAAGTCTGACAGCCAAGCGTTTGAAAAGCCACATTCATCCAGATGGCTAGGAGGGGCAGCGTCTGGGGACAGGGCAGAAAGGCCACAGAGTGGCGTGGGGAGGTGGCAGAGGGCTGAGCAGGCGGCCCCACATTCTTGTGTGGTGGGTAGCAATCAGGAAGGATGCCTTGGGAACAAGCAATCCCGGACCCAGGCCAGAGGGCACAGCCCAGGGTCCAAGAGCCAGGAAGATACAGCCTCATAATTCTGGCTGTAAAAACCAGTGGGGGTTGGGGTGGCAGAAGAAACTGCCAGTTTCCTTTAAAGGGCCCACAGGGACTTAAAACGTTGGCAAGCCCACCTACTCTGGGAATCACCATCAGGGCCACAGCTAGAAGGATGCCAGTGGAATAACACATGGGAGTGTGGTGACAGGAAATTGGGGTGAGTGACAGGCAAACCTCCAGAAGCCAGGGAGAGACACTGTCGCCTGTGTGACCCCCTGCCTGCACACAATCACAAAGTGGTGAAGTGGGGGGCCCCACCCTAGTGAATACCTAAGGCTCTGCCCCATGCAACTTAACAGGTGCACTCAGCCAGGGCGTCAAGCAGCTCTACCTAATACACAGAAACATGCACAGGGAGGCTGCCAAATTGTGAAGAAAAAGAAATATGTCCTGAGAGGAAGAATAGAAGAAAACCTCAGAAAAAGAGCCAATGAAATGGAGAGAGCCAGCCTATCAGAAGCAGAGTTCAAAACACTGGTGATCAGGATGCTCAGAGAACTCACTGAGTGCGGCAGAAGCATAAGGGAAGGAATGAAGGCTACGCTGGGGAAATAAAGACAAATGCACAGAAACCAACAGTGAAGGGAAGGAAGCCAGGATTGATATCAAAGATTTAGAACATAAGGAAGAAATAAACCTTCAACCAGAACAGAAAGAAGAAACAAGAATTTTTTTTAAAATGAGGAGAGTATAAGAAGACTCTGGGACAACTGCAAAAATGCCAACATCGGAATCATAGGGATGCCAGAAGGAGAAGAGGAAGAGCAAAAAATAGAAAACCCATTTGAAAAAATAATGGAAGAAAACGTTCCTAACTTGACAAAGGAAATAGATATACAAGTTCAAGAAGTACAAAGAGTCTCAAACAAGTTGGTCCCAAAGAGGACCACACCAAGACAAATCATAACTAAACTATCAAAAGTTAAAGAGAGAATCTTAAAAGCAGCAAGAGAAAAGCAGAGTTACCTATGAAGGGGTTGCCATAAGACTGTCTGCTGATTTCTCAAAAAAAAAAAACCTTGCAGGCAAGAAGGGGCTGGCGAGAAGTATTCAAAGTGATGAAAAGCAAGACCCTACAACCATGATTACTCTATCCAGCAAAGCTATCATTTAGAATGGAAGGGCAGATAAAATGCCTCCCAGAAAAGGTAAAACTAAAGAAATTCACCATCACCACACCATTATTACATGAAATGTTAAAGGGACTTATTTAAGAAAGAGAAGATGATCAAAAGTGTGAATAGGAAAATGACAACAAACTTACTACTATCAACAACTGAATCTAAAAACAAACAAACTAGGCAAAGAACTAGAATAGGCACAGAATCATAGATATGAAGATCATTTGGGGGGCTGTCACCTGGGAGGGGATGAAAATTGCCTCTTGAAAGTGATAGCTTATCCCCTGGTCTTGTCGTTGCAAACCCCAGTACTGGGCCTACCATTTTCATAGGGTTTCTGCTAGGGAGGGACACCCCCAATCATCTCCCTGCTGGTTCAGCCTGCTCTCAGGGCCCAGGGACACCTGACTCTGAGGCAGAACCTCATATTCAGTCTGCCTTCTGGTGTGAGGATGCTCGGCTCTGGTGCAGACCTCTAGGCCATTTGAGTTGGGGACCGCCTTCTCAAACCTTTACCCCCACCCCTGCTCCTTCAGTTGTTCTCCTGCCTGAGATATCCTTCCCCTTTCTTTTTCATAGTTCTCATCATGGACAGTGCTCAATTGACCCCATCCAAGAACTCCCCGTTCGGTTGTCCACTTCAGAACTTGAAGGCTCTGGGACTTACCATCCTCAAAGCCAAGCCCTGATTTTCTGTGGCGACGTGGCCTGGCTTCAACACAAACTGTGTGACTAGGAAGTCTGGTTCATGAACGGAATCTCTCAACTATAATACTGTCCCCCATCACGTGACTCTTCCACACCCCTTCCATCTCCTCTCCCTACTTCTCCTTCTGGAGACCTGGGAGCTGCTCAATCCTGGGAAAAATTGGGCCTCAGTGCAGAGAAAATCTCAATGCAGAGAAAAAAGTGGCATTTTAAACTTAAGCTGCTTTTCCACCCCTTTGCCTGATGAAACCAAAGTCCTTCTGGAAGAAGCTTGCTTTTCCTTCTCTACGTTTTTGAAGTGCAAACACCTGGGCTTCTTCAAGAAGTCTTGTGTAGGCCATTTTTTAAATAAAAATTTTGGGGAAGTAATTCTTTTGAAACGGGAAAACCTTAGCTATATCTGAGCAAATTAATTTAGTTTACTGCAGCCATTCCTTTCTAAATCAGGAAATTCTGATAAAAGATATTGAACATCTAGGTGTTTTAAAATAAGACATAAAATACCGAAACACTGATGGCTAGACCTGCTTTTGACTTTCCATTTCGAAGAGGCTGTGGAGCGGCTCTGGGGCTGTAGGACAGTGTCTTGGGCTTTGTTGGAGCTGCGTCTCCTGGAAGGGAGGGTGTGTCTGCCGGCAGAGGAACTCATTTGTAACGACCATGAGATGTGTGCACAAGCCAGTCCAGGGAATGTCATTGCTGACTTTTTAATCATTGTGTGAAATCAAGGCTTCCAAAAGTTAAGTTCAAATTAAGTTGGAAAGAAATTGTATGGTGTTAATAATAGAAGGCATGAGGCATGGAGATGCAATTTTAAAGGACAGGGGTTGAAAGTAAATTATTGTAAAGATGGTTATTGCTAAAGGGATAAGGAAGTCTGTGAAAGTTGCAGAAAGGTTTGTGAAGGTTGTGAAAGTTTTAAATTTATGAAAAAAGAAAGCTCAGGCTCCAGTACCCCTTCCTCCACCTAATTTCTCCCTGGTGACATTCTGTGATGACTCAAGTGGCACCTGGAGTTATTTTCTTTACACTTTCTCCTGCCCTCATCAGTGTGGGGAGTGAATCCTGTCAGCTGTAGAATAAATCCTCATCAAAATGTGTTTTGTCACCCTGGCTGGTATGGCTCAGTGGATTGAGTGCTGGCTTGTGAACCAAAGGGTCACTGGTTCAGTTCCCAGTCAGGGCACATGCCTGGGTTGTGGGCCAGCTCCCCAGTTGGGGGCCAGTGAGAGGCAGCTGATTGGTGTTTCTCTTGCATATAGATGTTTCTCTCTCTCTCTTTCTCCTTCCCTTCCTCTTTCTCTAAAAAATAAAAATAAATAAAGTCTTTTAAAAAATGTGTTTTGTCAAGGCTGATATCGAAAGTAAGCCTGCCCTCGGGACATGGAGTCACCCTACATGACTGTCCCAAGGTGACCACTGGGACTCAAGGTCCAGTGAATCAGGAAACCATCACCCCTAACATTTGAAGGGACATATTCCTTCCCTTTTGTTCCGTGCTCTGGTTGTTGGTGAGGCCACCCTCAGGGCATGGGATAAACAAATCCTTGGGTCAAACAGCTTTCCCTCTCAAACATGCTTTCTTTCTCTCCTCTCCTGTGCCTTTCTCAAATGGGCTTCCTACTAAGCGGGGTAAATTCATTCCCAGGGCATCTGGATACTGCTCCTGTCATTGGTAAGGCCACCTTCAGACACAGGAAACACATCAGTCTCTTTGCATTTCTCAACTGATGTGGACTATAACTCTTGGTCCTCCATCTGGAGCACATACCTGTCTTCTGCTACCAGGTTTCTGACCTTTCAGGGGGCCAAAGCAGCCATGCCCTGCTGCTAGCTTGACTGTTCCCACCACTCATTAACAGTCCTTAAAGCTTTTACTGAGAGTCTCATGTATTCTTGCTTAGTATTTAGGATCTTCCATCCCTTTTCCAGTCTTCTTGAAAGTAGTCAAAAGCAAATGAGAGAAATCTTACACTTTTTCTGCAAATATTAGTAATTCAAATTATGCACATGGTCTTCATGTGTTCGGTCTTCATGCGAGTGGTCTTTGCATGGCATGCATTTGTCTCTGTGTCACATGTGGTGCATTTTTTGCCTCCGGATGGCGTAATTAGGGTGTAATATTCTATTGGCTTAAAAATATTAAGTACTTATATAAATTAAGCAGAATACTATGTTCTGAACAAAAATATTTGATATTAAAACTGGTTTTAAGTTTGATTAATGTCTTTTAGGGTTATTACCAAAAATGTGTTGTTTTTCAAAAAGTTTATATTATAATATTTTGGTTAAATATATTTGACAACCTTCTCAAAGTTTCAACTTTAAAAACTGAGAAATAGCTTTGAGTTATTCCAATGGGCCCCTGGAATACCTCAAGGATTGGTTCTCTCCTCACACAAAAAAAGAAGATTTTCAATTAATTAAGCCAATTTAATATGCTCAAGATTACATGGGAATCTTTGCCAAACAGAATAATAATAACTATTTTATTCATATGCATATATTTTTATCAAAATAGATTTTCTAGAAATTTCAACCTGCCTCAGGGAGAAACTTGCAAAGATTCAGAATCAAGTTCAAGCAGGAAATTCTCAGGGGTGACAGGTGTCCTGTCAGTGATGCTGGACAAGCCAAGGGTGATGTTCCCTGTGGGGACATTGAGCAGCGGTGCTCTGGGTGTTTGCAACTCACACATTGGAGTTTGTGAATTGTTTCCATTGCTCAATGCACACATCCAGTAAGTCCTGTACAGCACTTTAAAGCCTTGCATACTCTTAGGTCTAAATATATATTAAGATGATACATTTAATAATATTTATATATTATATAATATATATCATATATATTATATAATATATATCATATATATTATATTACCTGCTGTATAATATTTTAAAATGATTATGAACCAGTAAAAATAAAAATATATAATATATAATATATAATAAATATAATTATATATTATATATTAGTACATATTAATATAATATATTAGATATAATGTTAAATCCAAGAAAAATGGGCTTTATATTGTTATGTCATCCCATAGTAATCATAACTTATCAAGAAATTGTTATCTTGAAATATTATATTTTACAAAGAAGCAAAGTTATTTATTAATTGCATTTTAATTGAATCTACAACTATGTCATTTTAAATTTGGTAATTTATAAACCATCACTGTTTTACTCTAATGCATTTGCAAATGTCTCTTTGAATAGGTTCATGAACAAGACTCTGACTCACTCTAGATTATAGGCATCTAAGTAGTTCATAGAAATACTGGCTAATAGTCAAGACAAACAATGTTGGTTACATGGGGCTAAGGGAACTACAGGTAATTGTTCTTCTTATGACTTTGTTCAAAACATTGTTAATTTTAAATCTTTTTGTTTTGTAGATATAAGGAAACATTTTTCCTCTAGAACAATTTGTGAATTATACCTCTGTTTGCAATATTGAAACATTTATATTTTTCTCCCTACCCAATCCCTCCAGAATTTGGCAACTCTCAATGAGTGTTATTTTCATGGCAACTTGTTTGTTTGCATGAACTCAGTAAGAATCTGGTCTCTTTATGACAGCACCAGTTGCCAAAAGTGGTTTTATTAGCCAGTCTTTGTCTGGAATGTCATGACTGAAAGAGTCATGCCTGGACTCTGCATGTCACCAGAAAGCCTAAAGGAATTAAGAGTGACTTCAAAGCCATTAAAAGCCCCTTGGAGAAATGGCCTGGTGCCTTGCTTTGTTATGTGATTCATGGCAGTCTTTCCAGGTTAGGGACAAAGATTGCTTCCCTGACAGATGACAATAAAAAAACCTCAGGACATTTTGGGGTCCTCGAAAATTTAAGGAACCCACTCAAACTAATAGGTATTTCAGACAAAGCCAGATGGCAACTGTGTGGCTTGGCTTCCTTGCCCTGGGAGACTGACTGAAGCTCAGTCTGAAGGTTCTGTGTAAAATTCCAGGAAAGCAAATTTGAAAGAACCTATACGATCAATTCCTGTTCTTGTTGTGTTCATGCAAATAATCAGGTCATATTGACACTGGGCTTAATGCAGTCTCTTTGATAAAAGGAGGGTGATTTGAGGGAGAGAAACTGTGTTTCAATGGAAATCGCAGCATCCAACTGTCACCCACAAATGGATTGAATCCTAATTTTTCTAGTTTTCTTCCAAGCTGATGCTTCATTTTTTCATCCTTTGACTTGGAATCATTGAGAGCTACTGATGCAGTGTCAGCCATGCAGAATTCACCTACCATATTTTTTGGACTATAAGACACACATTTCCCCCCAAAATTTGGGAGGAATAATGGTTGTTAATGCTGCTGTTGAGTTCTGTTTACATTTACATTGGTGAAATATTATGTTATTTATGTTATTAAATATTTGACCACATTTTTTGTTTCAAAATTTTTTCCCCTATTTTCCTCCTCTAAAACCTAGGTGCATCTTATCATCCAAAAAATACGGTACTACTCTGCCTCTCCCTTTCTGGGATTTTAAGTTCAATATCCAGGCTTGGTTTTCTTGACTAATTCCCTTCCTAGGACCTGTAGCAGCCTTTTTCTTCTTGTTTTTAGACCACGTCTGCTCAAATAACTCATATTTTTCACTCAACAGAACATTCAGGCTCTGGGAAATTCCCTCCACAAATGGCTTCCAGCCACAGTTCTTGCTTTTTGGGCTAACCCAGTTCCACCTCTTCTCCTTAATAACCCATACGTGAACCTACAGTCGGGGACAGCTCTACATTCCTAGCCTGCCTGAAGTAGTTACAGAAGAAGAGACCTTTCTTCCTGCTCCCCAAAACCAGGACTGGGCCAGGTCATTAAGAATACAACCAGGAGGAGACGAGCGGAAGATGGCGGCTTGAGAGGAGGAGTCTGGATCCCCCTCTCCAGCGCACAGGGGAGAATTTGGCCGATCTGAGGAGAAACAGACTAGGAGACCACGGATATCGCAGCGTTTATGAAAATAGGGCATCAGAAGTTATCCAGATATTGAATGAACTGACGGTGAGACGCCAGAAGGGGCCCGGGCTGGGCG